>VDFB02168118.1:0-194615 GCA_007258455.2 Sequoia sempervirens
GGAGATTATTTTGTGTTTAACTTCGGTTGTGGTTTACATGCTTATATGCGTTGTTCTGATGGTGTATGTATGTTAAACTATAACTTGAATACCTTTCGCTATCCCCTTTGAAGATTACACCGATTTTACTGAGGCTGTCCGACGGAGGCTAGGTGAAATCCGGTTGAAGTCTATTGAAACGAAGCTCCACATATCCTGCATTTAGAATAGAACATAAACTTCTTAGGCCCTACACCCTTTTAAATTCAGTTCATTTCCGGTTAGAATTAGGAAACTTGTGCTTACCTGCCAAATCATTTGAATCACACGAAAGCCCTTTGTCTGCTGTTTGTTGTTAGCCGTCGAACAATTGTGTAAGTCCCCTTGACATACCAGCAATATCACATCGAGCCAAACTGAGCCTATTCGCACTTAAGGAACCTTGGAGTTGAAAGCATGATCTTACTCGCAATCTTAGCATGCTGAATACTTTGTTCAAGAGAGGATAGAGCGTCCGTTGGGAGACTTTATTCTGTGTTGGTGCGGTCTCAAAAACCACGTCAACACTAACCTTGGGGAGCACGTCTCCTCCCTGTTGTGACCTTTTCACACATCACCCCATTCAAAATGGGGACCCCCTAATTTTTGCTCCATTCAGGTCTTTTGGCTTTGGTTTTGGGTTTGTCTCTCTCTGTCGGTTCTTTTTGTCTAGTGATGTACTTGCCATTTGACCTAGATTTGAATTTTGGCCAAGTCTAGAGGGCTTTCTGATGAATTAGGGTTTACAATTCTCAGGCTACTTTGAGGTCAAATTGATTTGGCTAATCGAATTTTGAGCTAGCACTACTGTTAGGATGCTTCAAGTAGGCTCCCACTGAATTTTCACTGAATTTTGACAACTTGCTATTTTTAGTAAGTGCCCAATTTGGGGCATTTTCCTAGCACAGTTGAAAATTTTGACTAATACACTGCACTTAGAACACTGTGAGCTACCTGCTTGCAAAATTTGAGCTTAAACGAACAACTTACTATTTTTAGCAGTTCTGCCTTCGGGGGCCATTTTTAGGGTCTGCATGTTGGACTTTCAGATGCATGTCTGGAGATTCTTTGTGGATTTTTTGAGACCTTCGCAGTGATATAACATGCAAAACGAGGTGATGACTTTCAACGATTCAGGCTTCAAAGGCTATTTTTAGGGTTTGCATGTTGGACTTTCAGATGCATGTCTGGAGATTCTTTGTGGGTTTTTCAAGACCTACACAGTGATATAACATGCAAAACGAGATGACTTTCAACGATTCAGGCTTCAGAGGCTATTTTTAGGGTTTGCATGCAAAAATTTTCAGTGCATGTCTGGGTATTCTTTATGGGTTTTTCGAGAGCTATGCAACGAGGTAACATGCAAGCAAAGTTGATCACTTTTCAGGGACTTGCTATTTTTAGCCAGTGCTCACATGTTGATCATTTTTTGGGGTTTTTCTAGGTTTTTTGAGATCCCTCGGGCAGTGTGACATGCAAACTCATTCGGCAGCTAATTGGTCACTCTTTCAGACACTTACTATTTTTAGTAGGATCACTTCGGCAGCTGCCCAGCACCTCAGAATCACAAACACGACATGCAACAGAAACGAGGTCAAACGAAGGTCATTTGGGACACATGCAAGTCAGATTAGGGTTTCCTACTTCCGTGCCTAAAAAGAGGGGGTAAATCTCGAGAAGTCTGCAAACTAACTTATCCCACCACGATCAGCATCCTTCAAGCAATCAGCTGGTAAAATTTGAAGGCAATTTAAGCACTTACTATATATAGTAACTTCTGAAGCAGGCTATAAATAGCAGGTCAGCGCAAGGCACCAACAACAGGTCAATTAACCCACAAGGACCCCATGGAGCAAATTTCAGATCAAACAGAGTTCCAGAAGTTTGAAAATCAAGCACTTACTATTTTTAGCAGGTCCATGCAAAGGAATTAGGGGTTTCCTAAAATGTAGGGAAAAATGCGAGAGTCACCCCAGAGCAGCATCCAGTCATGATCAACATCCTTCAGGCAATCTACTCGCAGAATTTGAGCTCATTCTGAACACTTACTATTTTTAGTAAGTCATTAAAAATAGCAGGTGCATGCAAGCATCAGGCGCCAAAAGCTCAGTCACGTCATGAGGATCAAGGAAAAACGAACATCGAGCCTTCCGAAGCTAGGAATCAACTTGAAACGTGAAGACTGCGAAACTTTCTAAAAATAGAAAGTTAGGGCAAGCTGAGGACATCACGAGCAATCAGAAGAACACCTCCTTAAATCCGCCCCAGCGAGCTAAAATGAGTTGAAAATTCATCTAAGTATGGCAAAATGGAAGTTCAGCCTGCTAAATGCGCCTTAAGAGGCTTGAAGAGTTATGAAAAATTTGCTAAGTGTTGAAAATTGGAAGCTTAGCCTGCTAGATGTGCCTAACCTTGAAGAGATGTGGTGAAAATTTAACTAAGTCTGGCAAATCGAAAGCTTGACCCCCCCCAAAGCACCCAAGGTAAAGGAAAGTTGATGGAAATTTGATTAAGTCATTGAAACTGAAACTACAAGGGGCTAAATGTGCCCAAACTTGAAGGAGGAGGCTTGAAAATTGACTAAGTCCTCAAAACTTGAAGCTCCTACCTCCAAATGCACCCAAGGTAAAGAGGGGCCTCGAAATTCTTCTAAGGCATTAAAGGTGGAAGCTTGACTCCTGAGATGCGCCTAGGATGGGAGGAAGATCATGAAAAATTCTAAGTTTGGCAAATTGAAAGCTCAAGGTCCCAAATGCGCCTAAGCTAAGAGGGGTGAATGAGAAATTTGTCTAAGTGTTGCAAACTTGAAGTGCAACCCCTTGAATGCGCCCAAGGTAAAGAGGGGCCTCGAAATTTCTAAGTTTTTGAAACTTGGAGTGCCACCTCTTGAATGCGCCTTACCTTGAGAGAGGAGTCATAAAAAATTCTAAGGCATGGAAATTGAAACCACAACACCCCAAATGTGCCCACAGACAAGAGCAAGGTAAGAAATTTTCTAAGTCTTCAAAAATGAAACCTTAAGGGGTGAAATGCGCCTTAGCCTAGGGAGACATGAGAATTTTTTTCTAAGTGTTGGCAAATGGAAGTGGACTCTTCTGGGAACACCCAAGTTGATGAGAGAATGATGGAATTTTTTATAAGAGTTGTAAATAAATGTTCGACCTAGCAAGTACGCCTAAGACTGGAGGAGTAAAGGTGAGCCTTAATAAAAAATTATTTTTCCAAGGTTGACAAATTAAATGTCCCCTTTGTGTTGACACATGAATTTTTAAAGTTGAGAAATATTTACTAAGGGGGAAATAATTTTTTAAAGGTCTGGAGGGTCTTGAAAAATGTTTTGAGGGGAAAATAATTTTTCCTTGTGATTTTAAAATGTTGGAGATTGCAACTGGTGAAAATTTTCGAAGGAAATAAAATATGCCCAAGTCTGAGGGTAGATAAAAAAATTCTAAGGTGAAGTACGCCTGGCATATTCAAACTGAAGTTCACCCTTGACAAGAATGGAGATATTTTTAAGTATTGGAGATAATTTTAATAATTTCCCACAGATGTTTGAGTCAATTGAATGCTACATGCAATCAAGGTGGCAAATTTCGAATTTTTTTAGAAGGATGGAATCTCCAGCAATAGAAGATTCTATGACGACTGAGCATAACTTTTGTGACAGCTCGCCAGTCATCTCTCCTGAATTAGAAAATTTCTAAGTAGTGGAGGAGTGAATTAAAAGCAACTGCTAAACTAGGCGCCATCTCTCAATTATATAAACTCTGAAGCTATTCATTTTTTCTTCACAAGTTGCAAAGGTGAAATTGTGAGAGTGCTGAGTTGAAATTGCGAGAAGTGCTGAAGCTGAAGTGAGTGCTGGAGAAATTCTGAAGTGAGTGAATTGAGTGAAGATTTTTCTAAGTGCTAAGGGTGATATTGCTGAAAGTAGCTGAAGCTTGGAGTTTGAATTTCGAAGTCTGAATTCTCGAGGTTTGGAGTTGGTAGTTTAGTGCTGAAGATCTATTATTTTCAAGAGCTAACTCCATATTCCAGCCATCTCATGGTAATTTTATTTTCTAAGTTAGAATTGTAATGTTTGAATTTTATTTTACAGATGGTTGAAGTTCGAAGGGGAGATGCTGCCGGAACAAGCAGAGCTGCAGGCAGAGCTGGAAATACAGAAGTGGGCAAAGAGAATGCCTCCAAGCAGGCAATCATCAAGCAACTAAAAAAAATATTTTCTTCCTAAGTCAAAGTTTGTCTCAAAGCTCGAAGGGTTGACTGACACCAACCTTGGTTCGTTAAACCTCGAGGCATTCAAAAGGAGAATATACGAGTAGGCTGGTCATCATCCATCAACGACATCGCACAACATCATGAGAAGTGGATTGTATGCAGCTGTTGGTTTTCCACCAGCAATTTGGTGTCCTGAGTTAATAATGGAGTATGCAAATTGTTATAGGCCAAACCACCGAACGATTGTCTCTCCAGATGGCAAGTTGCTAGCTAGCTTCACACCCGAGGCTCTTGAAGAGGCATTTGGGATTCCAGCTGTGGAGAGAATGTTGTACAAGTCAAAAGAAAGGGCTGATAAAATGTACGTCTCATCTTTCAAAAGGTGTGCAAAGAGAATTAATACATCATGGATGAGGAAGCCAAAACCTCCTAGCGCCAAGTTGCCTAAGCAAATTATCTCGGAGGAGCTGATACAAGAGTACTGTGATTTAATCATGATGCTCAGCCGGGTGAATGGCAGCCCACAGGTGTACACTTTTGAGCCTTGGATGTTCTTCTACATCAGCGTAGTGTTGGAGGGAAAAGAGTATGTAGATTGGGCAAGAATGATCAGCGACAATATAGATGAGCAATTCAGAAGTTTGAGGAGAACAAGGACATTTTATATGAGCTCGTATGTCATCTATATGTTGGCTCGAATGACGAAGTATAAAGGATTGACATACCAAGAGCCAATTGGATGCGGTCCTGATCAATTTTAAATCCATGAGGCTTGCAAGCAGCTGCATCTGACAAATACCTCTAGCTTCAAGAGAGTGAACGATGCTTTCACTATGCACATCACAAGGACTCTTCAATGGAGAACACAACAAAGAATATCCAAAGATGCACAAAAGTTGATTGAACTGTTACACCCCGATTGTATAGCTACTATTCATAGGATGTACATTGTAAATGTTGAATCTTTCTGTTGAATAAAGTGAAATGTTCTTGTGATCAATTGGATGTATCCTAAATGATTGTCTCTTTATCTGATGCTTCTGTTATTGTAATTCTTGAATGAAATTAGCATATTGAGTTATGGAATAATGTTGTTCTAACCTATTACAATGCTTAATGTATATTACCTTGGTTTTGAGCAATTGATTTCCGTTGTCATCTCATGATTTGCAGGAGACAGGTTCGTACCTCGAGACAGAGGAGAGATATCACTCGGGGAAGAACTTGGTCGGGTAAACAGTAATGGATACCAACTGGACATACACACACAAGCCTTAGAACTGAGTAAGCTAAGTCATTGTTTCTGGTTAAAGGTAAGTCATCCGTAGGCTTGTCTCGTATCATTAGGAGTCGTGTCTTCTTCTGAATGTGTAAACAAGTGATGCATGCCAATATAACCTTATAACTGATAAGTTCTGGTTAGAGGTGGATATGTGTATTTGTACATACGAATACGATATGTACAAGTACCCATAAGTACGTTCATGTCGATACAAACGTATTAAGCAGATGGATATGCCATACGTATGTGTCGATATAAATGTATTTATGGATACTTATACATGTAGTATATATACAGATATATATACAAGTATACATACCCACGGCTAACAAGATAAATGAATTTGATATTGTAATGATATCTTGTCTCTGAAATTATACGAATACATATATATTAATTTACATGTTTAATGTATAATGTAAATGAATATATATGTATTAATATAATGTTAAGTATTTCAATATATTTAATATTATATTAAAATATTAATATAATATAGTTTAAAATGTATACAATATTGTTTAAATTGATAATTTAAATAATTATGCATAAACTATATTATGTAAGTATTTTAATATAATAAACAAATATATTTAAATAAAAGATTGGTCAAAATCAAATGAAATAAAAGTAAAGCATTGTAAAGCACGAATGCAAATCTGGGAAGAAATTAAAAATCGCGGATTTCATAAAAATCACGAATTGATAAGAAAACGCGAATTTTTCTAAATGTATTCATTGAAGTGTTAATCTTCAAAAATGAGCCTGCATATATGCGCCATATTTACTTTGAAAAATCTATTAAAACATTAAAGTTTTACCAAAGCGAAATAAAGAAGAAAAACGCGAAAATGCAGAAGGGAAAATGAAAAACGCGCAGGTAACCCGCGCGACTAGGGCCAGACGTCTAAAAATGGCCGATTCATCTCTTGCTTGGAGAATAAGAGGAAATCTGTACGCCATTTGAGCAAGGAAGAAGTCAGAAAGGAAACTTGGCATTTAACCTAACTGTAAAAACGCGCCAGTTGAAAGTTGTCACAGTTTTAACAGCCTGAAACAAATTCGAATTAAAATGAACTTCTTGCTGTCAAACATGGAGGTCGAAACCCTCACCAATTTGATACACGTTTATAGTTTGAAATATTCTTCAACCTGCTGGCAGTCCTGGCGCCATAGAAGGTGGAAATCAGTTTTAAAATGAACCTATAAATATACCTGCGTTTTGGCATTCTTAGGCACACGAATTTACAATCAAGTTCTTGAGCATTTCATAGCAAAAGAGAGAATTCGCCATAGTAGAGAATTTGTCAAGTACTTTGTTAAGGAAAGGTGTTTTCTGATCATAAGAGCAGAATTTGAAATTGCTGGTTAAGCTTTGAATAAAAGAGGAGTAACTGGGAATTACACTGTTACTGTGTTGAGCTTTTGGTGTCAAGAATCCAAGCTGGAAGTGGTCTGAATAGAGGCCAGTGAAGGAGTTATCTTCCCAACTTGTGGAAAGCTAAAGCAGGCATGCTAAACTCTTACTTTTTATGTTAATCTGATAATTCTCTGAAATTTAGTCATAGCTAGAAAGAAATGAATATGATTATCTCAAGATTGAACTAAAAGAATAATAGTTTCTTAACCATTATCATGAATTTAGTCTTGTCATGGCTTTTGTTTGGCTTTTGTTGTCAATAATGTACACTTTACATTGGTTAATGGAAAGCAAACTGCATTGAGTTTTAGTGGCTCTGTATAATGAGCATATGCTGGTGTTTAAATATTAAATACTAGGGTTGAGTCAAGAATATTTGCAAGATATACTCTACAACTTAATACAAACAACTTAATCAAGTTATTGTATCCCTAGGATGTGTATATCCTGAATTAGGGCGTCAGTTGTAGTAACTTGATAAATAGATTCATTATACTCGTAGTAAAATGTTGTAGGAAGTCTAGGGTACGGACTACCCCGATAGACCAACCTACGAGTAGAACTAAGATAGCCTTAAGTCAAGTTGAACCTGGCTAGTGAATGTGACATATGACCTATGTTCTTCATTGAACGTAAACACTTTGGCCAAAGTAGTGTAAGGAACCATTTAGTTGTTGTACTACACTGTCAGTTCACCGTGATTCCGAAATACAACCTAGTTTGTGATTTGCCGTTAGCACGAAAGCTAGTTTTGTAGAATCACAGCACTATGTCCAGTTGGTAGTCATTAAAGGTTACCCAACCAATCTCTTCTTCGAAGGGAGGGCCGTTCATTGAAAAATGATCGTGCGGGGGACCGCATTATAAGTCCGTGGTTGGCGGAAAAACGCTCGAGTGATGTTTCTCCTCCATGAACACCCGACGGATGCTCCAAAGCTTGACAGGACGGATTCCTGGACCTTCTTATTTCTATTGGTGTCAAAAGCCTACGGGCTATGTATGTATGTTTCTCATCATGCTTTGTAATTTCATTTGAAATGAAATAGTTTATAGATGCAATAAATGTTTCTTATTTATGTTTTGAAAAGAAATTGTTTGTTCAAAATGGTATTGTTCTTACTTTTAAGTATGAATTGTAAAGTTTTAATTTTATCGTACAAGTGTGTTCGTTACATGAAGAGTACGGGTATTGGTTTATCTAGTTCCCGAAGTTCACTTACATAAGGTTGTCGAGGTTTCATTCATACACCTTCAGATTGCCAAGGTACCCCACGGACAGGATGGTAATGCTTGAAGTGTCTAGGAAACTCATTACCTACGACAAAATCATAAGGAAAAAGAAGAAAGGAGGATTGCACTTTCCTATCGTTATGGGAAATTCACTTGAGGAGTGCCCATCTGTGCAAACAGCCAAGGAAGCAGAGGAGGAATTACAATTCTATCACCTCACTCTCCACACCAGCCGACAGGACTTTGATCCTCATGGAAAGATTTGAGTAGTACAGGGTGAAGAATATCGACACAAGGCTCATGTTGAGGATTTTTGGGCGAATGCAAATGAAGAAGCTGAGATTAGAAGGAGGATGTTCTCTAGGTTACCTCTGAAATTGATCAGGGAATCCGAGGTTGTCCAAGTTCCAGACCAAGTGGATGAGGATGTCAATGTTACACAACCCGATTATGAATCAGTGAGAGGCACACCAGTCCCACCACCTGATTGGGAAAAACCAGAGATCATGGACTTAGACATGTTGTCTATGCCAGTCTTAACATTCACAAGGAGCTGGGTGGATAGACATGTTCACAAGATTAAGAACAAATCAGTTGCCTTCACGTACAACCTCATGGGCGATCAAAGGCCACCGATATCAACAAGGAAGAGAAAACAAGTCGCCCAAGCTACATGTTGACGTGGTTTTTGGAGACCGCACCAACACAGAATAAACTTTCCCACCGGACGCTCTATCCTCTCTTGAATAAAGTATTCAGCATGCTAAGATTGCGAGTAAGATCATGCTTTCAACTCCAAGGTTCCTTAAGTGCGAATAGGCTCAGTTTGGCTCGATGTGATTTTGCTGGTATTTCAAGGGGACTTACACAATTGTTCGACGACTGACAGCAGACAGTAGACTAAGGGTTCTCATGTAATTCGAAGGATTTGGCAAATGAGCACAAATTTCCTAATTCTAATCGAAGGTGAACTGAATTTAAAGGGGGTGTAGGGCCTAAGAAGTTTATGTTCTACTCTAAGGCGTGGGACACGGCGATCAATTCTCACAGACTTCAACCAAGCTCCGTTTTGCCTCACTTCGGACAGCTTCCGCGGAACTGGTGCAATCTTCAGAGGAATGACTTAAGATGTTTAGATCACGATTTAGCATGAAGACACCATCACAACGACGCATGCCAACGTATAAATCATAATCGAAGTTAAGTTTCACAAATTTCCAGTTGACCACGCAAGGCGAACCCACCGTCAGCGAGCCCGCTAGTGGTATGGACAAGCAAAGTCTTGTTCAAATCAAGCACCACATTCCACAACTACTAAATACTTGCATGAAATGAAATCTACTTTACTTTAAGCTACTTCAAGATGCTACGTGAATTAGAAGGACAAAGAAGCCTCAACAACTATTCACAACAAAGAAGAATTCACCATCAATGAAAATTCTTTTATTATGAAAGCATACATGACAACTTCTTACAAAGTATCCAAGGGGAAGACTTTCCTTCCTTTTCAATCTAAACTATACTATCAACTATCTAATTGCTCTCTAAGCTCTGCCTCTGCCTCCAAATCTAATATCTAATCATTACAAATGAGGGGGACTCCCCTATATAGCTAGCCAAGTCCCAAGACGTTGCCATAATTTAATAGAGGCCAGAATCGCGGCTAATTCTAAACAATATTGGCCCCTAAAACCGGCCTACAAAGGAGAGTGGGGTAATAAATGCCTATATCGTCCACCATCATCCTTCTAGAAGATTCCGTTTGTAGACGCGTTCACACTGTTCTCGATCTTCTCTCTTGGCGTTGTTCTTTGACCTCTTCCACTTGAGGGTCATCATCTTGAGTTTTGAAAACATTTCATCTTGAGCTAGCACTTAGCCATTTTTCGCAACTTTATCCTTTCGAGATTGAAACTTTTAACTTTATCTTCTTCCGAAGGTTGTAACATCATCATGCTTCATCACTTTAAGTCATCGTACTCTGGCCTCGACGTTTCTCCTGCAAAACAAGCAAGGAGAAGAGAATTAGAATACTTCATGATATAAATTCAACTTACTTACCAGGGTTCTCACGTTCATAGCCAACTTCCGCTTCTTCATGATCTTTCACGCCTTAGCCAAATTTTCAATCCACCCTCATCAAGGGCTTATCATCTTTGGGAAATTCATTTCACCTGCTGGAGCTCTGACAACCTTGATTTTATTCATCTCTGGCTCAAGAAAACTATCTTCACGAAGAATTTGAGCAAATTCACCTAGGCAGTTCCTTTCAGATTCATCGTCCGGAGGATTTCACCTTGAAAATACATTTTCTTCTATTTTGCCTAGAAAATTCTTTAGGAAAATTTATCAACCTGGTGCCCACTTAAAATCTTCATCCCAGAATCCTTGACAAACTGCGCAAGACCTTAAAATCAACTCCTCATCAGCAATCTTCGATACCTAGAAGAAAATTTCTTTCAGAATGCTTCGAATTCATGGGTACCCAACGAACGGGTTCATTTGATTTTCTTGAATTTTGAACCTTAGAAAATATTCTTTCAACAATTTTGTTCTCGTTCTTCGATCCCCTCTGAGAATTTTGCTCTGACTTGGAAAAATTTTATCAATCTTGTGGAGCTGACATCTTCTGACTTCACCTCAGGCGACTCATCTGTGCTTCAAGAAAAATTCCACCACCTCTTCCAAACTTAGGCATTTTTCTAAGGGAGAACATATTTTGGTGCCTTAGAAAATTTTTGATCACTTTGAAAATTTTGCCATAGGAAATTTTATTCAACTCTGTCTACCTTGCCTGCGAGAGAAAATTTAATTTCGTCAACTTAGAAAATTTTTCTTTACTCTTCATCTGGGAATTTCAACGCCTAGGCATGCATTATGCATCCTTTGTATTTTATTCTCCATAAAATTTTCAACGCCCAGGCAAAACTCTTCAACACCTTTAACACATAGCACCTCAGGCGCAAGTAGCACTTGGAGAAAAATAAAATAAAATAAAAGCGCCTAGCATTTTGTTTCATCACCTCATGCGCCTTAGAAAATTTTCTAACACCTCTAACCTTGGGCGCATATAACACTTCAAGAGGGATATTCACTTTACCACGCCCCACCTCAAGACTTTACCTTTCACACTCTCAAGACTTATCCTTTACTTGGCGCATATTGGCATGCATGAAGGATGACATTTCCCACGCCTAGCCTTTGACTTGTTGACTCCTTTTCAAATATGGGCGCATTCCTTATGTGGAGGAGGATAACTTTCTAACGCCTTCCCTTGTGACTTTTCAGCTTCTCATTTTTGTCCTCACATGGCATGATTTGGGCGCATTTCACCCCTTGAGGATGAGCTCGTTGACTTTGCTTTGACCCTCTTGAAACTTGGGCGCATTTTGCCCTTTGAGGAGGATGGATTTCATACTTAGCAATTTTCCTTGACTTTCTTATGAGGTGGGCGCATTTCAGCATGTGAGGAGGATAAACTTTGTTGACCTTTTGACCTTCTTGCTTGCTGGGCGCATTTGAACTTGCATGAAGGATGGCGCATTTAGGGGGTGGTGGAGGATGAACTCCAGACTTAGAAAATTTTGCCATCAACTCTCTAAACTTGGGCGCATTTTACTATGCCTTCAGGATAGAAATCATTGACTTTCTTTGACCACTTGTGCCTTGGGCGCATTTTGCCCCTGGAGAAGGACGAGCTTGACTCTTAGAAAATTTTCATGCCTCCTCACTAGCTGGGCGCATTTTGCCATAGCTGCAGGATTGAAGTTCCAGACTTAGAACTTTTTCATCGTTTTTCGCCAGTATTTCATGCCCTGCTATTTATAGTAAGTCCTCTCAATTTCGTATCTCTGAAGCCCGGAATGACTTGAAATTTCAAACGAGCATCCTCATAACTGCTGCCCCGCCGACACGCTTTTCTACTCTTTAGTCACCCCTCATTTTTAGTCTGCTTCATGGGTGGCTTTACTTATAATAGTAACCTCGCTTCCGATACCCATCGCCCGATTAACTTGAAATTTGAATGGCATCGCTCTCACCACGCGGATCTTACCGCCAACATCAACGCATGCATGATTTACTATTTTATTGCTTTCCAAATTGACTTACTATAAATAGTAAGTGCTCCGCTTGACTTGAAATTTCACCGCCAGATAGCCCAAGGATGTCACGACGTTGCTGGTTTACACCGTGGTTTTGGAAAATTCTCGACTTTATGCCTATTTTTAGGCCCGTTGGAAACCCTAATTTTACCCCATGTATATCAAATGAACTCAGTTTCCTTCGCTGCGTGGCACTGTGATCACTGCGATTCCACCATCGAGGCTACCGCCGTGGCACACCACCTCCGCTAAAAAATAGTAAGTTCCTTTATCAGTGATTATCTCGCTGTGGCATGTCATGCTCATCGCTAAGCTCAAAACCCATCGAATCATCCCATATGCAAAAGAAACCCTGACATGCAAACCCTAAAAATAGCCTCGAAGACTAAATTCGAAGTGGTCAGTCTCCTGCTTTGGCGTTATATCATCGCTGGTCCTCAAAACCTATGAATATCTGCATGCAAAGAAAACTCGTGATCCGAGCCCCCGAAATTCGTACGTAGCCTGACCGCTAAAAATAGTAAGCTATCCGCTTTCGCCAAATTTCGCGACACTTGTTCTGGATATGCTCTGAATGTAGTGTGACTGTCGGAATCTCAAAAAAATGCTGACGAATTGCCTGTAATCTCACACTTACTAAAAATAGTAAGTAGTCCGAATCTGATAAAAACTTGCTGAGAGGCGGCTGGAAGCATGCTGACAACAATGTTAAGCTCAATTTTCAATATATTCACTTTATTTGACATCAAATTGGCAAGGAAGCTCAAAACCCTAATTTTCAAACTTGGCCAGAATTTTCGCATTTTAAGCTCAAAGGCAGAGAAATCCTAGAAAGACAGACATCAGAAAAGAGACGGAGCGAGAGAGAGAGAAAGAAAACCCAAGCCAAAAGACCAGAATGGAGCAAAAATTAGGGGTCCCCATCTTGAATGGGGCGATGTGTGAAAAGGTCACAACACTACAGAGCCACATTAGGAGGAACCAATTTAGCCAGAGCCTCAAAGGACGAAGGAAGCATCACCTACATAGCTGTTGACTCACTCTTCTAGCGTACAAGAAGTTTCATTATTTGCAAGTCAAAGGGTTAGAATGAATGAAGAGCAAGAAATGGAGGAAGTCAATCAGCCATTGCCTGTGGAGCCCGATAGTCAGAGTGCTAATGCTCCTAGGAGTGCTAGCCAACCGGATGAAGATGAGGAAACAGAAATAGACACTCGCCTAGATCGTGCGATTGAGGCAGCCTTTGAAGATACTACAGAGCCCGAACCTCAGGGTTTTGAGGAAGACAGGCAGCACATGGAGACAGAGGGGCCTCAACCAAATGTTGTTGAAGAGGAAGTCCGCGAAGTCAAAGCAACAGAGGAGCAGCCACTTATCATCTGCAACACTCAACAAGTTGTTCCAAATTGGCTCACAAGTGCGATAAGAAGAGATCAGGAGGATGACATTGACCCAGCAATAGAGATGGAAGAGCTCCTTAATAGAATAAGCGGGTCACCTAAGAGGAAAAGAGCCAGAAAATACTCTAGGTTTGAAACAGATGAGTCTGGTTCCCGCACTCTTCATGTTGCGGTTCCAAGGGAAGAATGTGATCGAGATGAAGCAATGCCTGAAAATTACACGATCACTACAGTTGAACTAGGACACCCTACAGAAGCACAAGTGATTGAAGAAGCTGAAAACTCCTTCCAGGTATTGAAGGATAGACTGCTTCGAAAGGGAGAAAAATACAAGAGGCTGAAAAGGGAGCATAAGGCGTTGATTGGCTATGACTATGTACAACATCTAGCACGTCCATGTGCCCGAGAGAACCCAACGGTAGATCTTCCAACCGAGCTTCCACGAGAGTCAGTTAGCGGGCTCGAGGAAATGAAGAGGACAATTCAGGAAGGAGACAAGTGGGTTGGCAGTGTTCGTGTTGAGGCTGAGAGATTCATTGAGGATCTTGTCTCCTCTTTCCAACATGCTTCTAGCATCCTCTCCCGTATGGAAAACATTGAACAGCCATGGAGTGATACTCACATTTTTCAAGACAAGACTATTCCACGCCTAGCTGCTCTGATGCATATGCCAGTGCAGACTTTGATTGAAGGTCTAATTCAAGCTGGAGATAGATATGATTTTCCCGACTGGTATTCCACAGCATTCACCGGCCAAGGTTTCTTTGACATGGCAAGGATAGAGTCAGTCAAGATCAGGAAGGCCATGGGAAACATTCAAGAGAGCATCTTCAACACACTCGAGGCATTGTTCGCAAGGTGGCTAACTCTTGAGGAGGTGACAGTGGATAGCTTGAAAGGCAGACTGCGCCCATTCTTCTTCGAAGTAAGAACGTTTGCTCAAGATGACTTTGAGAACATGTCTACTTTCTCCGCTATTATTCAAAGCACTCAGGAATCCATCGAGGCCTGGAGAAAATCTTGTATCCGGCAGAAGCAAACAATTGCCATCCTCGAGTATCAGCTTAATCTTACTCCAGCCATTTCTGAGCAGGAAGTTGATGCAGTGTTGGCCCGGTTTGTTGCTTTCGCGGTCAGAGAGAATAACAATGGGAACAAGATCCTAGACGAGAATCTTCTAGAAGGGTAGTGGGCATTAATTGCCCATAGTGGTCAAAGGAGGAATCTATCATTTTGTGCTCATTAATTGCACCACTCCTCCACCTTCTAGCAGTTACTAGGGCAGAATCTAGTCTAGGGCTGATGTGGCTCAATCTGAGTTGTCCATTGTAATTCAATCTGGACCGTCCATTGAGATTGGCCAGCTATATAAAGGGGCATCCCCCCTCATTTGTACCTGATTAGGGATTAGCGATTAGAGATTAGATCATTAGAGATAAAGCATAGAGAGACAACTTAGCTTAGTAGTTTGTTAGCATAGCATAGTTTGAAGAAGGAAAGTTTTTCCTTGAGAACTTTTTAAGAAGTTGTTGCGAAAACTATCATAATAAAAAGAGTTTTCATTGATGATGATTTCGTCTTTTGTTATGAGCAGCTAGCAAGATTTCTTCGTCCTCCTTATTCAAGTAGAACTTAAAGTAGAGTAAATTTCATTTCATGCAAGTAGTTAGTTGTGGATTGTGGTGTTTGATCAAAGCAGTTTCGTTTAATCCATACCACTAGCAAGCTTGTTGATGGTAAGTTTGCCTTGTGTGGTCGACAGGAATATTTTTTAAGCTTAACTTCAGTTATGATTAACGTTTTGGCATGCGTCGTCATGATGGTGTCTTTATGTTGAATTGTGATTTGAACATTCTTTGCTATCCCCTTGAAGATTGCACCGACTTTGTAGAGGCTGTCCAATGCGAGGCGAAGCAAAGTCTGGTTGAAGCCTGCTGAAGTTAATCCCACGTCCTGCTAGAACTTAGATCTTCTAAACCCTGCACTCATTTAAATTCCGCACATTTCTAGTTAGTATTAGGAAATTTGTACCTTATTGCCAAATCATCCACATCGTGAGTCCCCTTTCTCTTTAGTCTGTTGTTTGCTGCCAAGTACTTGTGAACAATTGTGTAAGTCCCCTCGTGAAAACGGCAAATCACAACGAGCTAACTGAGTGCACTCCATCGCATTGAAGGAACCTTGGAGTTGAACATATGATATCTCTCGCAATCTTAGCATATGGAATACTTTGATCAAGAGAGAATGGAGTAGTCGTTGGATACTTTATTCTGTTGCGGTCACAAAAATCACATCAACACTCCCTACACATAAAGATTGGCTATAGGGGTCTAGGCGCTGAACATATAGTAGTTCTTCTGCTTTCTCCATTATGTTGATCATTTTGTCCGTTGGAACCACTAGTCTCACCAATGTGTACCATGTGTGTTGGAGTGACATTCTAAGTCATCTTGGCTAACAACTGACATCATATCCATCATTGTGTCGAACTTTCGTTTTGCCCTGGCATTAGGACTAATTGAACCAAATCGACCCTTATCTTTTTTCTACCATATTTCCTGCAATATTGTCACTGTCACTAGAGGAACTTTTGTGTATACCCAATATCCCTGAAATTGTGTCCCCTTCTAAAACCTGCGGAGGATGCCACTAGGTTGACCCTCTATAATATTGTTGATCTTGTTAGAATTGGCTATGGAGATAGCCTGCCAAGATCTTGAGGCCAAATGGAAAGCACAAGAGAGAGAATATGAATATGACAAGAATAAACTGTAAACTAATCAATTATGATTTAATGGATGTTGATGTGTGTAGTAGAGACCCCTGGGTTATATAGCCAAGGTGAGATACAAGATGTCATAGCATTATGACAAGTGTCTTAATCATATAACATGAGACAACTTATCTCACTTACCTAGATTCACATGTGTTACAAGTCAAAAGACAAGATAACTAATGACAACTAACACTTTCTAGAAAGATTCCTTCCTAGGACCTAAGTAAACTTAACATGTAAATAAGTCCCCTAGTAATGAATTAACTAGGTGTTGTGACCCTTTCACACATCACCCCATTCAAAATGGGGACCCCCTAATTTTTGCTCCGTTCCCGTCTTTTGGCTTTGGTTTTCCCGCTGTCTCTCTTTTTTGCCTGTCTTTCCGGGGATGTGCCCGCCTTTGTGCTTAAATTGAAATTTTGGCCAAGTCTGTAGAATTAGGGTTTGCACTTTTCATGTCAATTTGAGGTCAATTTGAGTTGGCTAATTAAATTCCGACTGTTGCACCGTGCTTAGAACACTTTAAGTTACCTGCCTGCAAATTTTGAGTTGAATTTGACAACTTACTATTTTTAGCACTCCGAACTTCAGGAGCAAATTTTAGGGTTTGCATGTTGGAGTTTTCAACGAATGTGTGGAGAATCTTTCTGGGTTTTTCAAGAGCTATGCAATGATATAACATGCAAGTTGATGGTGACTTTCAACAATTTTGGCTTCGGAGGCTATTTTTAGGGTTTGCATGCAAGGTTTTTCGATGCATGTCTGGATATTCTTTCTGGGTTTTTCAAGAGCTACGCAATGATTAACATGCAAGCTGAGATAGTGACTTTCAGTAATTCAGACTACGGAGGCTATTTTTAAGGTTTGCATGCAAGGTTTTTCAATGCATGTCTGGATATTCTTTATGGGTTTTTCGAGAGCTATGCAACGATGTAACATGCAAGTGGAGTTGATCATTTTTCAGACACTTACTATTTTTAGCCAGTGCACGCATGCAGACCAATTTGTTGGGTTTTTCTGGGTTTTTTGAGATCTCTCGGGCAACGTAACATGCAAACTCATCCGGCAAGCGGTTGGTCACTTTTTCAGACACTTACTATTTTTAGCGGGATCACTTCTGCAACTACCTAGCACTTCAGTATCACGAACGGAGCGACATGAAACAAAAACAGAGTCAAACGGAGGTCATTTGAGCCACATACAAGTCAAATTAGGGTTTCCAGTTTCAGGACTCAAAATGAGGGGTCAAACGCTAGAATCTTCGAAAATTAATGTATCCCATTGCATTCAGCATCTCTCAAGGAATCCACTGGTAAAATTTGAAGACAATCTAAGCACTTACTATTTATAGTAAGTCACTTCTGAAACAGGTTATAAATAGCAAGTCAACGCGAGGCACCAGTGTGAACAGGTCAATTAACCCACGAGGACCCCATGGAGCAAATTTCACGTCAAACAAAGTTGCAGAAGTTCTAAAATCAAGCACTTACTATTTATAGTAAGTCACTTCTGAAACAGGGCTATAAATAGCAGGTCAGCACGAAGCACCAGTGTGAACAGGTCAGTTAACCCATGAGGATCACGTCAGGCGAATTTCAAGACAACTGAGTTGCAGAAGTGTGAAAATCAAGAAACTTACTAAAAATAGTAAGCAAGGCAAGCAAGGTGTGAACGCCTGAAGAAATTTCTAAGTATTCAGAACTGGCAGCACCTACCCCGAAATGCGCCCAAGTTGAGAGGCTGACATGGATTTTCGTCGAAGTGATTAGAAACTTCCTCCTACACCCTCAAAATGCGCCCAGATTGAGGAAGGATGCTGAAAGGTTTTTAAGAGTTTGAAAATTCCTTGAGGCCCCCTCAAATGCGCCCAACTTGAAGGAGGCTGGAGGAAAAATGCCTAAGTGTTGAAAATTCCTCCTCCACCCCTAAAATGCGCCCATCTTAAGGAGGAATGCCTAAAAATTTTCTAAGTGCTTGCAACTGGAGGCTCCCCTAGTAAAATGCATCCATATTGAAGAGGTTTGAGAAAAAGTTACTGAGGCATTAAAAACTTCCTCCACCACCAAGCAAATGCGCCCAAATAAGGTGGCATGGAAAAGTTTCTTAAGTCTTGAAAAATGGCAAGAGGGGGGCCAAATACGCCCATGTTGAGGAAATGATGGTGAAAATTTTCTAAGGCACAAACATGGAAGTAGAAGGGGTCAAATGCGCCCAACTTTGTGATGGAGGCATCGAAATGTTCTAAGTGTTGGAGAATTCCTTCACCGCCCCTAAAATGCGCCCAAGTTAGGAGGGCATGTAGGAGATTTGGCTAAGTACTCAAGATGGAAGTCCACCCTCCCAAATGCGCCCAAAGATGAGAAGGAGATGAGGAAATTTTCTAGGGCGTGTAAAATGGCAATACCACCTTCTAAATGCGCCCATATTGATGAGAAGTTAACTTGCAAATTTTCTAAGTGATGAGAAACTGAAAGCTATACCCCTCAAATGCGCCATCATCATTGGGGAGGTTAGAAATTTTTCCAAGTATTAAAAATGGAAGTATGTGGTCTCAAATGCGCCCAAGCTAAAGGTGATGGCTCAAAAAGTTTCTAAGGCATGAAATTTGGAAGTAGCATCCCCCAAATGCACCCTTGATGAGATGTTGCCTCAAAATTATTCTAAGTGTTTGCAAATGGCAGGAGACCTACCTAAATGCACCCTAGGTAGTATGGCATGAAGGTTGGGGAGATTTTTTGAGTGTTGTAAACTAGAAGCACTGCCCCCTAAATGCGCCCTAGGTAGTATGGCATGAAGGTTGGGGAAATTTTCTGAGTGTTCTAAACTAGAAGCACTGCCCCCTAAATGTGCTCAAGTTATGGAGAAAGTAAGTTGAAAAACACCTAAGGCATTAAAACTGGAAGAAGTGTTAATGTTATAGCAGCTTCGGTAGTTCCTTCCAGCTCAGCTCTTTTGTGGAAGACATAAATTGAATGATAGTCGTTGGCTATTCAATTTATATTCATTGTTTTGTATTATACTCATTTCATATCATGGCCGACATAAAAGAATTCGAGTTGTTTTTTATTAGAAGATATTTAATATTTATTTGAGGCCGACTATCATTAAAGGATATTCGCAATTCCATTAGAGGCCGACATGAAGGATTTTAAGAGAGGCATCTCTCCCATTCACTTGTATATATTCACCTTGACTCGCCCATTGTAATTATCTAGAAAAGCTCGATTGTTCACAACAGTTCTGTATGATCAAGTGTGAATGTATGTTCAAGTGCGAATGCATGTTCAAGTGCGAACAGATCAGACAATAAGGTGCGAATGTATCACAGTGCAGTGCGAGCATATATGATAAAGTGCGAACAGATCAAACAATAAGGTGTGAATATATCACAGTGCAGTACGAGCAGATCATAGAGCTAACATCTCACAGGTGATAAGTTTATGCAGGTGCGAATTTCAGTAAATCCGTATTCTGTCTCTGCCAGGTGCGAATTTCTGTAAGTCTATGCTATGTCAAGAGTGAGTTCTTCTCTGCACCTCAATATCAGATTGCGAATTGTTTTAGTGCCAGTTTGATACTTGCTACTGCATCTGTCAAGAGTACTGAACATTGGTCTTGAGTTAGACCTAATTGTAAAGTGATTTGTTGTCATTGTTTATATATATATAAGAGAGATCTTTGTTGCTGGGTTTTTCTCCCTCAAGAGGAGGGTTTTCCCAGGGTATATGCTGTGTTATTTTGCCTGATTTCGAATTATTTTCTATGCATTCAATCTGTTCACATAAATTTAACAAGAAGAACCTCCCAAATGCACCCTAGCAACATGGGGAAGACTTCAAAAATATTCTAAGTGGTAAAAATGAAAGTTGACCTTAGGAATTGCGCCCAAGATGAGGACTCTTAAAATACGCCCAAAGAAGAGCAGGGAGTAAGTTGATGAGAAATTGAAGGAAGACCACTCAAATGCGCCCATAGAGGAATGTGTTGAAGGAGTTTGAGAAATTGGCTAAGTCAGAGAAAATGAAGACACAAAGGCCTAGTTGCACCCAAGCTTACATGAGGTACTATACACCAGAATCAAGGTGGGTGAGAAGATTTTCTAAGGAAGAAATATGAAGTTTAAGGTGGTGAATGCTCCCAGGATAAGTAGGTGGCATGAAAAATTTCTAAGTCATGAAAATGGAAGAAGGACCTAGTCAAAGTGCGCCCGTGATGAAAGGTTATGAAGAAGGCAAAGTTGTGCTAGAGAAAAATGATGAATTTTATTAGATCCGGAGATCAACCAGACCTTGGAAATCGGAGTATGAAAATCAGGTAAGTGAAGTGAGTTTATATTATAAAGTGTTTTGATGCTCTTCTTTTACTTGTTTTGCAAGATGAATGTCAGGACCAAAGTGGGGGGACTTGGAGTGATGGAGCAAATATTTCGGGACAATATCACAACCTTGGAAGGGGATAAAGTTACATGTTTCAAGCCCCTCCATGATGCCTCAGTTACAAATCATGAAGGGAGAGGTTGGAAGAAATGGCTAAGTGTTGGATTTTTTCCTCAATGATCCAATATGCACCCAACTCAAGAAGGCAGGTGCAAGGAAGAAATAATCGAGTCCAAGGCAAGAAAATCCTTCAAGATCAGGATGGAGGAAAGAATGAAGGCCCAGGCGTCAAAAATCATCATCAGGCAGGAGAAAGAAGTTGCAGTCTTGGAGTTTCAGATTGAAAACGTGCCTACCATGCCAGTTCAAGAAGTTGAAGCTGTGATAATCAGATTGATCCAATTTGCAGTCAAGGAGAAGAACAGTGGGAACGCGTTTCTGGACGAGAATCTTCTAGAAGGATGGTGGACATTAATTGCTCATTTATTCCCCCACTCTTCTTGGTGGCGGTTTTTAGGGTTAGGGTTTATGTGGCTCAATCTGAGCCGTCCACTGGATTTGGCCAACTATAAAAGGGGCATCCCCCCTCATTTGTACATTATTAGAGAGATAGATTAGAATAGAGAGACAACTTAGATTTATCATAGTTTGATAGCATAGCATAGATTGAAGAGGAAGGAAAGCTTTCTCATTGAATGCTTTGTAAGAAGTTGTTGTGAACACTCTCATAATAAAAAGGGTTTTCATTGATGGTGATTTCATCTTTTGTTGTGAGTAGCTAGCGAGGCTTCTTCGTCCTTCCAAATCACTTAGAATCTTAAAGTAGCTTAGAGTAAAGTAGATTTCATTTCATGCAAATAGATGATAGTTGTGGAATGTGGTGTTTAATTTGAGCAAGCTTCACTTATCCATACCACTAGCAGGCTCATTGATGGTGGGTTTTCCTTGTGTGGTCAACTGGAATCTTGTGGACCTAACTTCGATTACAGTTTATATGTTGGTATGTGTCGTCGTGACGGTGTCTTCATTGTTGAATTGTAATCTGAACATTTCTAGTTACTCCCCTTGAAGATTGCACCGATTCTATGGAAGCTGTCCGAAGTGAGGCAAAGCGGAGCCTGGTTGAAGTTTGCGAGAGTTGATAGCCATATCTCACGCCTTAGAGTAGAGTAGTACTTTCTTAGGCCCTACAACCATTTCAATTTAGTACTTTCCAATTAGTTTAAGAGACTTGAACTTCAGTGATATATCTTTCGAAGTCTTGTGAAAATCCCTTTCCTTTGGTCTTCAGCTGAACAATTACGTAAGTCCCCCTTGAGATACCAGCAAATCACAACAAGCCAACTGAGACTATATCCGCTGCATGAAGGAACCTTGGAGTTAAATGCATGATCTTTCTCGCAATCTTAGCATGCAGGAGACTTTGTTCAAGAGAGGATAGAGTGACCGTTGGGAAACTTTATTTTGTGTTGGTGCAGTCACAAAACACCCGTCAACACTAGGTACAAGACTTTATTTGCACCAACAGATCTTTCCCACTCATGAATTTTTTTAGCACAGGCTAGCAAGAAAATCAGCTCTGGTACCACTATAATGTCCCACCCCAATCTGCTGTTTGTTTTTTCGTTTTTTGCTTTTCTGATTTTTTGTGTTTTTTGCTTTCTAGGAAAGGCATAAAAAGCAAATATCTATGACTAACTTATTTATAGAGAAATTACATTAAACAAATAACAACCCAGATCAAGAATTAGCATTTCAAACACAATAGAAGCATACCCATTTGCTGCTATGAAAAGTTGCAGGTCTGATATTACAAAACCAGCAAGCTGGTGCATACAAAATCATCCACAAATCACCAAACCCTCGCTTCTCCCCTCTGAAACTGATGTGCAGCAATGTCCACAACCTAGATGCCTCCAACGGTGGTCATAGAAGACCAAAAGTTAAAACCCTAAGCATTTGGGCCTAGGAAGTCCCACAAACCCCTTCTTGACAAATACGGCCCCCTGCTGAATTGGTATGGCCAACTTGGGGTCTCAAAAAGGTTTGTTTTCTCTCTCCAAATTCTGTAAATGCCTCCTCTAACTTGTTGACTATCTTATCCTCAAAAATCCTTCAGCAAATCACTCATATCTTGGTTGCAAATTATCAAAATCAAGCACCAGCATAACCCCTAAATGGAGTTATCAGCATTCAACCTTGGGATGTCTTTGAATCCTGCAGTTGAAGATACTCGTGAGGGATTTCATCCTCACAAAGCCAAAAACTCAATCCAACCAGCAAACCCTTGTGTATATTTTCTAGCATGAAAAAGCAAAAAGCACACGAAAGTGCTTTTATACCTCTCCTCAAATCCCACGCCCAAGTTTGCTTTTTAATTTATTTTATTTAATTAACTTTAATCTCCTTATAACTACCTTAAGTTGGGTAAACCAACTTTATGATATAAAATAATCATTTAAAACCCCTTATAACTCCTTAATCATAAAGTCACTTAAAATATACAAATAACGCTAAAGTTAAATCTTTTAATTTAACTTTAATATTCATGTTATTTAAACTTCAAGATCTAGACCATGGTAACTACCAAGATAAAACCATGGTAAGAATTCGCCAACATTACCAACATAGAAATACGGCCAACTGACCAAGTCAGTGATCACCCTATGACTTACTAAAAATAGTGTGGACAAAGTGTCCAAAGAATGCTCTAGAAGGCACACTACGAAAACCTTGAAATACACTAAACTGGGAAACACCAATTAAACCCAAATGGTTGACTAACAAGCCACAAACTCCCTCAGAAGGGTCCCCTAACCACCATGTTAGTCTACGGAGACCAAGGTGATAGACTAACCACAACTCCTACTGACTGCCTAGGAAGGGGACATCACAAAACACTCCCACAAGCCTCTCTGAAATACATCAAATATCCAATAAATAGGACAACAATAGATAAGAGAATGATTGCAAATCAATGGTGCCAAAACTCAATTTATTGAGAATCCAAAGGCCATGACTAATTGTATCATATGATTTGGATCTATGCTCTTATCTTTAAGTTCATGGGAGTCCATGATGCAGACACCTTTAAGCACCTACAAATAATGGTCCTCAAACTACTCTGTTCCAATGTTCTCCTGTAGCTAAACATACCGAACTAACTATACAAACACAACAAAGCATAAAAATGGAAAATCACATCTTGACGGATGCAATGCCTCAACTGAACATAGGAGTACATATTCCTCTTAAAAGCAACAACAAATAGATAAAGTTATACGCAAGGAATACTAAAACACAAATGATAAAACTTAAAACCAAAAGGAGAAAAAAGAAGACACGTTCTATTAACACAAAAAATATTTACAAAGCTCAAAGTCTTACTCTTCTATCTAGACCAATAGATTCCTAATTACAACCTCCCTGGGCCTCAATGAGTCCAAACTTCTATATCAAAATTAAAAACTATGAACTGCTGTCTTCAACTAACTCCCCAAATTTTTTGATCCATTCCAACACATTAACAACCAAAAGTGACAGTTGCACTGTTAAACTAGACTGATTTGGAGCAGTCAAAAAAAATCACTATTCCTAGCATAACAAATTCCTAAAATTACTAAGTGTTGACGTGGTTTTTGCGACCGCACCAACACAAAATAAAGTTTTCCAACGGATACCCTATCCTCTCTTGAACAAAGTTTCCTGCATGCTAAGATTGCGAGATAGATCATACATTCAACTCCAAGGTTCCTTTAATGCGAATAGTCTCAGTTGGCTTGATGTGATTTTTGTTGGTATTTCAAGGGGACTTACACAATTGTTCGACAGTTGACAGCAGACAGCGGACTAAGGGCTTTCATGTAATTCGAATGATTTGGCAAGTGAGCACAAGTTTCCTAATTCTAACCAAAGATGAACTGAATTAAAAGAGTGTAGGGCCTAAGAAGTCTATGTTCTACTCTAAGGCGTGGGACATGGGGATCAATTCTTACAGACTTCAACCGAGCCTTGCTTTGCCTCGCTTCGGACAGCTTCCACAAAACCGGTGCAATCTTCAGAGGAGTGACTCAAGATGTTCAGATCACGATTTAGCATGAAGACACCATCACAACGACGCATGCCAATAGATAAACCATAATCAAAGTTAAGTTTCACAAAGTTCCAGTCGACCACGCAAGGAGAACCCACCGTCAGCGAGCCCACTAGTGGTATGGACAAGCGAAGTCTTGTTCAAATCAAACACCACATTCCACAATTACTAAGTACTTGCATGAAATGAAATCTACTTTACTTTAAGCTACTTTAAGATGCTACGTGAATTGGAAGGACGAAGAAGCCCCAACAACTACTCATAACAAAGAAGAAATCACCATAAATGAAAATTATTTTATTATGAAAGCATTCATGACAACTTCTTACAAAGTATCCAAAGGGAAGACTTTCCTTCCTTTTCAATCTAAACTACTCTACTTTCTACTCTATCAATTTCTCTCTACTCCCTCTCTGCTATTCTAACTCTGATCTAATTCTAATTTCTAATTTCTAATGAGTTACAAATGAGGGGGACTCCCCCTTTTATAGTTGGCCAAGTCCAACGGACGGCTCAGATTACAATTGGCTGGATGGCCCAGATCATGCCACCTCAGCCCTAAACAAGATTCGCCCTAAAAACCGCCACAAAGGAGAGGGGTAAAAAATGCGCCATTAATGTCCACCATCCTTCTAGAAGATTCCCGTTTGTAGACGCATTCACACTGTTCTCGATCTTCTTCTTGACGTTGTTCTTCAACTTCCTCTTTGTCACTTGAGTTATACTAAGTCTCAACACTTAGCCATTTTCGCAACTTTTCTTCCTTCAAGGTTGAAATGCAGTCTCGGAGTATTTTCTTCATCACTTAAGTCATCATCGCCTGGTCTCGACGGTTTTCCTGCAAAACAAGCAAGGAGAAGAGTATTAGAACACTCCATAATATAAATCCATCCTACTTACCAGGATTTTCACGCTCTAACTTCCAAGCGTTCATCGTCTTCACTAGCCAACTTCGCGTTCAAATTCTTCATGCCCTAGCCAAATTTCCAACCCATCTTGTATTCTGCTTGGCGCACTTCACTTTGATATTTCATCTAACTCAGGCTCGAGAAAAATCCTTTCATCAGGAATTTGATCAAAAATCATCTAGGCGATCACCTTCAAATTCATCCACCAAGGCAAATTTTATCTTGAAAACACGTTTATTCCTTGCCTTAGAAATTTTTCCAAATTTTCTCTAGGAAATTCACCAACCTGGTGCTCATTTAAAATCTTTACCTCAGAACTTTTGGCAAGCTGTGGAAGACCTTAAATTCCATTCCTCATCGATAATTTTCGATACCCAGAAGAAAATTTTCTTCAGAATGCGTCGAATTCATGGGTGTACAACGAACAGGTTCACTTAATTTCTTGAATTTTGAACCTTGGAAAAAAACAAATTTATTCCTGTTCTTCACATTTGTGAGTATGTATTTCTTGTTGCTCTGACTTGGAAAAATTTTATTGTTCCTGCACTGCCAACATCTTTTGACTTCATCACTGGCAAAATTTCACTCGGACTTCAAGAAAATTCATCACTTCACCAGACTTGGGCGTTTTTCTCCTAAGGCAAATTTCTTTGCCTTAGAAAATTTTTTGAATCACTCAGCACTTTTGAAAATTTTGCCTTAGAAATCTTATTCAACTTCAAATCATCCTTCCTGTGGTGAGAAAATTCATCAACTTCTCTTAGAAAATATTTCTTGAAAGCACATCACACTTAACATATTTTATTTTTCATTTGGCAATTTCCAACGCCTAGGCATGTATTATTCATCCCTTGGCAATACTCTCCATTTGAATCTTAGGCGCATTTAGCTTATTACCAAGGATTTAAATTCCCATGCCTTAGCAATCATCACTTCACCACTTAGCAATATCAATTTTCAAGTCTAGGCGCACTTCTCACTTGAAGGGGAAAACTTAACTTTACCACATTTAGCATACTTTACTTTCCCACCTTGGCATTTTCAACGCCTAGCATATTAGCAATATCATTTTGTACTTGGCGCATATCCCACTTGAAGGTGAATAACAACTTCACCACGCCTTGGTTTCTCTTCTTGCATGGGCACATTCAAAGGAGAGAGAAGAAAGTCAAACCTTTTGTCCTCTTCTTAGCATGTTTGGGCGCATTTTACACCTCATGAAGGATGAAAATTTTGACTTTGAATTTTTTTCAAACTTGCTCTGAGTCATGGGCGCATTTAAGCATATGAGAAGGATGACTCTTCAACTTCTTTATTTTTGTCTTGACATGGCCCCATTTGGGCGCATTTTGCTATGTGTGGAGGATGAAACTCCCAACGTGTTTTGACTTGTTGACTTCTCTTGTGAACTTGGGCACATTTTTCCATAGGAGGAGGATAAACTTCATACTTAGAAAAATTTTGAACTTTCACCAGCTTTTCCTTGAGAGCGCATTTTAGCATGTGTGGAGGATTAACATCTTTGACTCCTTTGACCTCCTTTTAATATGGGCGCATTTGATGCCTCTAAGAGGATGAATTTCATACTTAGAAAATTTTTGAATGCTACTAGCTTGCATGTGGGCGCATTTTGGCATAGCTGAAGGATGAAACATGTTAGAATCTTTTTCAAACACCTTGAATACTTGCTGGGCGCATTTGGAGGTAGCAGGAAGATTTAACAATGCCTTAGAATATTCTTCACCAACTTATTCCTCCTTGGGCGCATTTTTTGGGTGCTGCAGGATGAAACTCATGCCTTAGCCATTTTTCCTGACCTCTGCCAGCCTCTCCATGCCTGCTATTTATAGTAAATCCTCCAATTCTTGCATCTCTGAAGCTCGGAATGATTTGAAATTTTGAACACTGGATCTTCACGACCTCATCCACCTGTTGACACTGCTATCCTGGGTTGGCCTGCTATTTTTAGCCCATTTCTGAAGGTGGTTTACTATTTATAGTAACAGCCTGCTTCTGATACCTCCACAACTCCGATTGACTTGAAATTTGAATGAGGCGCTCCTCACCACGTGACCTGCTGGCTGACATTGGCGCATGCAATCACTATTTTTAGCCTGTTTTCAAAATGACTTACTATAAATAGTAAGTGCTCCGTTTGTCTTCAAATTTTACCAGCAGATAGCTTGAAGGATGTTGATCGCGGTGGTTTACACCGGTTTTCAAAATTCTAACTTTTAACCCTTCTTTCAGCAGTCTGAGTCGAAACCCTAATTTGTTCTACATGCATATCAAAATGGTCTCCTGCTTATTCCCGCTTTTGTTGCATTGCATCAACTGTGATTCCGGCGTCAGCCGCCGCTGCATCGTATCCGGCAAAATAGCAAGTTGTTTAATGAGACTATCTCCGCTTGTGTCACGCCATCGCTAAGCTCTAAAACCCATAAAGAATCATCCGACATGCAAAGAAAACCCTCACATGCAAACCCTAAAAATAGCCTCTGAAGGCTGAACTCTGAAAGTCGTTATCTCATTTTGCATGTTACACTGTCGCGAAGGTCTCTGAAAACCCAGAAGGAATCTCTAGACATGCACTGAAAAACTCTGCATAGATCCTGAAATTTGCTTCGGAAGCTGAGCTGCTAAAAATAGTAAGTTGTCTGTTTCAGCTCAAATTTTGTACACGAGCAGTTTGATGTGCTCCGAATGCAGTGTGACTGTTAAAACTTTGAAAGTGTTGAGAAACTGCTCCAAATTTCATACTTATTAAAAATAGTAAGTAGCCGGAATCTGATGAAATTTCAGTGGAAGCCTACTGGAAGCACACTGACATCAACGTCAGTCTCTGTTTTCAATATATTCACTTTGTTCGACCTCGGATTGACCAAAAGGATGGAAACCCTAATTTTCAGACTTGGTCAAATTTCACATTTAAGCTCAATGGCGGGCACGTTCCCCGAAAGGCAGACCAGAGAAAAGAGACAGAGACAGAGAGAGGAAAACCAAAGCCAAAAAGACCATAATGGAGCAAAAATTAGGGGTCCCCATCTTGAATGGGGTGATGTGTGAAAAGGTCACAACACTAAGCAATGAACCAAATTGTCAAAGGGAGTAAATGCCTTTTTACGGAAGATGCTTTGCATCATTCTCACCTTCTTTGAAAATTTTGAACCTGCTAGTTCAAAGCTAATTTATATGAAAACAAACTACAACTTAAAACACTAAGAAACTTAAGAACTTAACTATTACATTTTTTTGTGATGCAGGATTGCTTTTATGCCAGATGCTACCATATCAAACATCCAAGTCAAAGTTTGGAATAGATAGTAGAACCATCCTTTTGTCTTGGAGAACCATGCCGCAACATTCCCTTCCACCAAATTAGATACCTCTGCAAATCATCACATTGTTTTTTCTCTACTTCCATCTACTTGTTGGACAATAAGTCATCCTCAACCAACTTGCCTTCCATTCTCTTTTCCTTGCTCCTTGAAGGCTTAGGGGTCCTCCATTGAAAATCATCATGGCTCTTTCCATCACTCATACCTCCTTTAGTTGCACCTACACATAAACCATTAAAAACAAAATCTCTCATATGAGTTTCCTCATTCTCTGCATTATGCCTTTTACACATGTTTACCCATTCATATTTTGTGAGGTGGCCTTCATTTCCTAGCTTGTTGTCATTTTGTTCACAAGACAACTCTTTTTTTACATTGTCCTACTTTGTTGCATTTCTTGTATTGTCCTCTTTTGTTCCACAAATGAACATGTCTCTACTCTCTCCCTGAATCATACTCATTTGTTCTCCAAGAAAGAGATGATCCACTTCTCTCTTTTCATTAATCATGGGATTCTCTAGACATTCTTCTAGATGTTTACATTCTTCTAGCTTTTGGCATTCCTCTAGCTACTTCCAGTGATACACGGGGATGCGTCCCCTGGGTTTTTGCCCCCCGTACCTGTCCCGGAAACGTTTCGGGGACAGGGGACACCTGGGGGACGGCTGACACTTGTGACTGTTATTTTGACATTTGTAGTACAAACTTGTAGCCTTTTGGGCATCTCTCTCTCTCTCTCTCTCTCTCTCTCTCTCTCTCTCTCTCTCTCTATATATATATATATATATATATACTATACAGCCGTCCCCCCGTCCCCTAAAATCCCCTCAAAAAATTGCCATCCCCAAAACGCGTCCCGCTGTCCCCCCATCCCGGAAACTTGGTGGAACATAGGCTACTTCTAGTTGGTTGTGTTCTCTAAAACCAATTGGACTTCATCACATATGAGGCTCCTAAAGATCATCTCTGATGCAGCTTCCTCTCTTACGTGGATTGCTTCCACTGCTACAACATTTTAGGCCTCTTATTGTGATAGGTTGCAATCCTTTTCATTGCAATTTCCAAACTCTTCTCCTCTTGCATCGTAATCTTCAATACCTTCCCCTTCTTCAAGGTAACACAACCCAATATCTTCATCCCACTTATCCTCTTTATCTTCATCGCATTCATCTATCTCTTTTCTTTGTAACTCTTGAAATATCACATTTAAGGGTCATTGATCCACTAATAATTTTGCCAATTCTTCGAGGGATTTAATCTCTCTCCATTCTAGCAATTATATCCCTTGGCTAATTCTTAACTCTATGGCTTTTCTCTTTGAATATAACTCATGCTCACAAGGTGAGTACTTATCCTCACCACCCTTTTTGACCATCTCAAAACTCTTCAACAATTTTGTTGTAGATTTATTTTTCTTTGCCTTTTTATTATTGCATGTCTCATACTCCTCCAACATGCACCTTAACTCCTCCAACTCATACTATAATTTTTTGAACTCCTTTTGCCGCTCCTTTGTTAGCTTCTACCTTTGCCTTTGTCTTATTTTTTCTTCTACCCTAGTTGTCCTCTTTCTGACATTTTAATATAAATCCATATTTGGATCCACAATCATATACATAGTCCCAAAATAGAGCTACAGCTCTCTTCTGTCCCAGTTAAACATAGGAGAATTACATCTTCTTCAATCAAAACAACAGTTCAGAAAGCAAACAAACATCCACGATATAACAAGAAATTATCAGTAGTATCTTGTATGTACAGACAGAAGGTTTACATAAGTCTCCTCCTCCCTTCTGGATAGACAATCTAGTGACCATATATCCACATTCTATAGTTATTCTTCATCCCTTCAACAAGTTTTCATGGAACAAGTACTGCTTCTCACCATTAACTTCCTTCAAACAGCCAAAGACCTCATATTAACTGATGCAGAGTCACCAATTATTTGTTCCAGAATAATAAAGCTCTTATAGCAAATGCTTCTTGCTCTCATAAAATTATCACCTAACTGCAGAGTACTAAAATAGGGGCTCAGGATAGACAACATTGCGGTGCACTTGTTTGAATATGCACTCGTATTGATTATGGGATGTTTATTATCATGACAATTATCTGCCTTCTTCACAATTCAATGTCGCTCAAGTCTCATCAAAAACACTTCAGTATTTGTTTTCCTCAAAAATTCCATAAAATGACTCTCTTGCCATCCTTAGTGGGGCATCCAGAACTTACAACTAACAAAAATCTAATATATAAACAGTCTTATGACCTTTGCCAACTTGATAGCCGTGATGTGGAGGATGGCATCAAGATCTTAACCTTCCCAAGGCCCAGATGGAATACTAATACGATGAGTCTAAGGAAGGAGGAAAATAACAAGACAATTGACTACTACTTCTATTCAGCAAACATCTTCAGCATCCCTAGCATCCAACTCTTGGCAATCTCTATGCAAGCCTCCACACATGCATTTTTGCCTTCAGGTCAGATCTTGCACCTTTCCCATGGCAACCTAGCTTCAATTGATAGAGGCTAAAAATCCAACATGCCAAAGTCCTATGTTAAAGGAAGACATCAAACAGGGGAAACTACACACTCGGATCAAAGACTATGTATTGTTGCTATGGCTGCTTCTCACCATACTTCATCATTGCATCAACAGCTGCACTCTGAACAATTTAAAACTCTTTCAAGAATCCTCTGCTTCCAGCATCTTAAGATGTTCTGATACCAAACTGATACAGACACCTTCAAGCACCTGCAATTAATGGCCTTCAAACTACTCTGTTCCAGGCTCCAGCATTCTCCTGTCTAAACTAAACTATACAAACACAACAAAACATAAAAATGGAAAATCATGTCTTAACTGATGCAACGCCTCAGCTGAACATAGGAGTACATATTCCTCTCAAAAACAACAGACAGATAAAGTTATAAGCAAAGAATACTGAAACATAGATGATACAACTTAAAACCAGGAGGAGAATACAAAAGACACGTTCTATTAACACAGAAAATATTTACAAAGCTCAAAGTCCTTTTATTCTTCTATCTAGACCAATACATTCCTAATTACAGCCTCCTCAATCCTCCACAAGTCCAAACTTCTATATCAACTAAAAATTACGAAATGTTGTCTTCAACTCCCTCCCTAAATTTTCTGACCCATTCCAGCCCGTTAACAACCAGAAGTGACAGCTGCACTATTAAACTGAACTGTTTGGAGCAGTTGAACAAAATCACTATTTCTAGCATAACAAACTCCTAAAATTACTAAGAAGTGAACCAAATTGTTGGAGGGAGTAAATGCCTTTTTATGGAAGATGCTCTGCATCAGTCCAGATCACGATCAGAATTACTGACGGATGGGCAAGACAAGTGTAGCAACATGGAGATGATTCTAAGATCATATTATTTACCAACAGATACTTTATAGCACTGCTCTCCTGTGTAGCAGATAAGATCCCTGCATTTGAAGAAAGACCTTATTTTTATGGTCATGCAGGATCATTCTTAAAGCTATGGCACTAAGGGCTTGATCTCTCAAAAGAATTTCCACATTGATCCATTCAAGAAAATTGCTTTTCAATTTTGAAGGGCGGAATTATTTCAGATGATTGGACAAATGCTTGGAGTTATTTGAGAGCTTATAGAATTGCCAAAGAAAAAATTAAATTAGTGATCTATGCTCAGAACTTTCTATCATGGACCTTATGTAGCCATTTCTTAAGCCTATGAAAACCTAAATAGGTGACTTCATCTGGGAGCTAGCCCTCAGATACAAACCTATCTTGTTTGGTTGTTGCATTCCAACAGATGTGAATAAATTCATAAACCCTGAGAAAAATTGAGAATAAATTTTTTGCTGCTCCCATCACTAAAGAAATGCCATGGATACAACAAGCTAATACCATGGAAGAATGCCAATAGATTTAAGACTCTTACAAAGTTCACAAAATATTTTCAGACAAGTATAATATAGAAGTTGAAGGGCATAACCTGAAGAAAGCCCTGACCAACTTGCAATTTCTTGACAGTAGAATTCTCTTGGGTAAGTCAATTTTGTGGAAGCAGTGACTCTCAGAAGACGCCTTAATGAATATATTCAAGGCCCAAGACAAGAAATCTATGAAGAGAATCTTGCCTCTTTCACTTCAATTGATTGTAAAATTCAACAAAGAATCTAGGATGTTTGAAAATTTCATATAACTTCTCTTCCTGTGAAGAAGAGCATTCTTATCTCTATCACTAACTTAAGAAGCAGCAGGAGAGAAGTGGTAAACGAATTCGGAACCAATAAATAAATGGTCCCATAAATTGTTTACATTGGCAGGACAAATTATTCTTGTTAGTTATTATGTTTGTCTTACGGGCTTTACCTACCTTCAGTTTTCTTGTGCTTGTTACTCCTATATCTATTCCTAAAGATGTGTATAGAACACAGAGACAACTCTTGTGGCTGGCAATGTAGAGAACTGAAGATATCATTCAGTGGGCTAGGATTAGAACTGTCTTCTTAGATCCTAAGGTGGCCTTAGGCTTAGAAAAACAGGCAATAAACAACGTGGCTCTACCTTCCAAATTCGTTGGTGGCAGAACTAGCTTGATCATAATAGAAGGATCTTTTAAGGGAAACATAGATTGATCTATTAGATTTGGCATCATGTCCATGTCTGATCCCATGAATCTGTACAACGCGCTGTAGTTCTGAAGTGCTGTCTATTCCTCCACATAAATGACACGTCCTGATTAACATTGAATTAACCCCTCATACCCAAACCATTGGGTTGGAAATCAATCTAATTTGGGTTCCAGTAGCTCCTTGCCCAACATCCATGATCCCATCAAGCTCCAACTTGCCTGTACTGGATCTCAAAGTGACTGGTGGTGAAATGTGAACCCTTCAGCTGTTGGATTTTTCTGAATTCTCAAGCAGGCTTCAGCAACTACAGGAGGGATCTCTTTCCCTGGAACATTGGCTTGTTCATCATTGACCTTGCAAAAAATGATGGGAAGGTGGATGAAGAAGCCCAGCTCCAACAACCATCTTGCCCTTAAGTCTCTTCATGATGCAAGTGCTGAACTAGACCATCAGAGCTCATACACTGCTTCCATATTCAATTGTTTTTATTACTTCTCTCTTCTAGATACTTTGGAGGTAATTTATTGCCGTGTACTGCACTTCTTAAAGTTCTGTTATTGTAGAGGTCAAATTTTAGAAATGCTGTATTTTCAAGGGCATTTCTATCTACAAGGATAGCCTTCTTTGAACGGTAAGCTGAAGTTGATAGGTTTTGATAGGAATAGAACTTGAGAACTGGACCTTCAAATAACTGAACACTCTAATGATAATCACAAATTAATATAATTTTTTTAAATGCCATGTAAGAATGACGCGAAAGATAAATCATGACTGTTTAAACTTGCTTCTTGGTGCGAAGAGTTGCCACGCTTAGCTCAATACCTGACACAAAAACTGAAAGATGGACAAGCTCATGACATCATAGTAGCTCCGCTTCTGAAGAAATGCTACCTAAAACAAAAATAACCTAACACGAAAATAAAGAAGCCTAGAACTCCACGAGATAAGCGATAAGGTTGTGATACAACAATAATGACGTACATTCAAATGCAACCCATGTTTACAAATTTAAAGAATTTATTCCCAGCTTACCACACCCCAGATTGCAGGCGACGTATAACATCGCCCAAGATTTTGCAAGGAAAAAACATAACCCATATACTAACTAACTTTAAAGATAAAGCAGACCTCAACGCATGGATTCTCAAATGAATCACATCTTCTACTAAGGCTGGTCCTGTTGCAATCCAATTTCAAGATGAAAACTGTCGTCCCGGATGCATATAATCGACGGTACTTTGCCTGTAGATCAAACCCGCGTGCCCCAACCAAATAGATGCCCAGAATAAGGTCAAAATAACAGCCCAATTCAACTCCCCAAAAGGAAAGAAAAAAAATCCTAAGTCCCAAACATCAATCTAAACAAAAGTTTCCTGCTCTTTGTAAAATTGAACCTGCCTCTCTGTAACTCTTGGAAGTTTCAAACAACACCGTTACCAAACTGAACAAAATTTAACTTGTTTTCAAAACAAACAGCACGATGCACCATCACTGTATCAGAAAATTTTAGTCTCGTAATACTTAAGTGGAATGTAATACTACGACTTCAAACTTCCGATACCCAATAATTGATAGCTGGGTAACGTTCAATTTTGTATTCATTATACATGCAAAAGGTCTACGTTATACATAAGCCAACAGACCTGAGGAAAATTAAGATATTGCTATAAATTGTTTCACCTGATGCCTGAATAATGTAGATGATGAGATGGCTTTTACAGTATTGGAAGAAGAAGACTGACGGAAAAGGACTGTCAGTCTTTTCAGGGGATGCCATATGCCCATGATCTTCCCTGCTCGTATAAGATTTAAATCTGGTCAACAACGGTAGACTTGGGAAGAAATGGCTCGAAGGGCCGCAACAATCTGAACTTTTAGATGGGATAGATGTGTTATAGGAAATCCAAGGAATTTACAAATCTATTGAATAGTATCATTTATAATTTTATTTTTATTAATTGTTAATTGATTATTATGGAATATGTATTTTTTGGTTTATTATTTGAAATAATTTTGTAGAGTGTCATTCAAATATATAAAGTTTTTTTTAATCATTAAGTTATTGATATGGGTAAGATAAGAGCATAAGGAGATTAGAATGAAGATAATAGAATTATATTGAAAGATATTGGTGGTTAGTCAACCAAATTATACTATAAGCAAAGTTATAGAATTGATCAAACAAAAATAGTTGATAGTAAAATGTAAACTTTGATCAAGTCAAATTGATTGAATGCAAATGAAATTGTGTCAATGTTAATATTGGAGACAAAATCACTTGATTCCATTACACACCAAGCATAACAAATAATATATTAAAATTAAAGAAAAGATCCAACAAATAACTTGGATCTGTTGCAAAGAAGAATCTGGTGGTAAACCATCTAGGATCTTTGAATTTGAATAAACTATTGACAATAAACCATCTAATTATTATAGTTTTTGGAAGAAAGCAATTATTTCACTTTAATAACCAGGTCAAGCATTTTGTCAAACAATTATTCATCATCCTAAAAGAAAGCAATTCGTCAAATAGTTGAGAACAAATATAGAATATATAATTACTAAACTATATGAGCCTCATGAAATTTTATTATTATTGAAATATGTTGGTCTATAAGTTTGAATTAGTAGAAAATCAACAATTTATCATTTTATAAAAGCTATAGCACCTCCAAGAAGAAGTATGATCTAGACCCAAATAGTATGACAACTAATAGTTATAAAACATTCATGTTAGTTTGCACATGCATACATATGAATAGTTGGCATTTGATTTTTGGATTAACACATAAGGTTGAAAGATAACTCAATGGCTCCATAAAAAGCTTAAAGAATACAATTTGCACAATCAATAAAATAATAGTAATCACTTGCAATAACAACTCAATATTATCAATTATAAGTGATTGATTTTGTGGTTGAAGGAAGAGCCAACAAGATATCACCTTAGTCGGAACCATGTCTCGCAACACCCTTTTTTTTGGTTTGGAAATTTGATAGTCTTCAAACAACTTTGACTCCTATATCTACAAACAACATATTAGCAATGGTCTCATTGATGTTCTTATGGTGGATATATTTTCCCTCCCATTCACTATTGGATTGAAGATAAGGATGGTTTGGAGACTTCAAAGTGTTCGTAGGTTGACCTTTTGTGCTACTAGTATTGGTGATTTGATGTTGTTTCCAGATGGATCATTTTGTTCTAGTGTTCTTCCTAGGCAACCCTTCCTCTTCCTCGGTGTTCCTTGTTGATGCATGTAACTTTGATCTCAGGGATGTGTTATGTTTTAGAGTTGTTTTATGACTCGCTCTAGGATAGCATTCTCTTGATCAACTGAGTTGACTCCTCTTTATTTTGTGTGTCTTTGTTATGGGTTATCTTAGCTATGACATTATATTTTCCTAGTTAGCTTTGTTTCTTTGACACTTGATGTTGTTGTTCCTTCTGTTATTGTATTAAATTTCCTTATATTATAATCCAATAAAAAGTGTTGGCCCCACATTAGAATGAGGTCCTCCAATTACTTATGATTGCTATGAAAGAAATAAGCCAATGTTAGACTCGTGTATACAACTACAAAAATAAAAAATAAACACTTTAATATAGCTACAATTATCTCAATAAATTGTTAGGAAAAGCAATCACATTATTTAATCCACTCAACCATCCAAATTAATAACAATGGACTCAAAACATAATAATAAAGATAAAATATATGAATAGTATAGATAATAATAAAGATAAAATATAGGGGGTGGTGGGCCTAGCTCGATTGGCTAAAGCATCATGTTGCAAGCAAGAGGTCACAAGGTCTAGCCTCCCCACCGTCCATGTGGTGCCGAAGGGTGTGTCACGCCACCGGTCACTTGAAAAAATTTTACCAAGCGCACTACAGTTTATAGGTGGACGGATAACCGACCAATTCCTATAATCTAAAAAATAAAAAATAAATAAAAAATAAAGATAAAATATATGAATAGTGATTATTATGAAAGTTAAATTCTAAAATAGCATGGAAAACCATGTAGAGCCTCCCCTAGTGCCTAATTAATTGGTATGGGTGATCATACACACAACTCAACAAAATTACAACTCCTATATTAAGCAATTCAATATTCAAGAGAGGGCTTCATTGAATTATCAACCAGGGAGTCATAGACTTTAGATGATGTTGGCACCATGTGTGCATTCAAGAATATTAAACATCCTATATCAGTTGAGTATAGATGATTTGAATAAAGGTAAATACATCAAAAGCTTTTAACTAAAATTAACTTCTACCTACAAAATAAAGTAAACAATTACTAATAATTGTTTAACTGCTACGGGTACTTATCACTTATGACTAACTAATAATTGTTTATACTACAACATGTCCTCATTCAACTAACCTTCAAGAGTATTGAATAGAATATAAAGTGAGAACTTTCAGTTCAGAAATTACAACACAAAATTCATTATAGCATAAACTAAAAACTACAGTTTAAAACTTGTAATGCATAATCTAATTAATCATCCAAACTAGTGTGGCTTTGCAATACCTCAAGTGGCCCTTGCTTGAGTTGTTGCATCTATAGGATCTCCTTCAATTACTTAACTCGGGAAAATATGCTACCAAAATATCTTCTATATTATATTCCAATCATACACAGAGTTCTAAACAGAATGTAAAAAAAATATATCTTATTCAATCCAATACATACAAATATCTAGCTCATTTATTCTCAATAGGATACTGCTACTATATAGGATCTATGAGAATCTATTTATTTATAAATTGTAAACAAACTTAAAAGCAAATGTCAACTCTCCCATAAAAATGGGAAAAGGACTATGTATTTTTAACAAAAAATAATAACTAACAAGAACATGATTGTATAAGTTGAATAAGGACCCTCCACTTATTCAAGATAATTGTTATAAATTATAAACATTCCCTAACAGAGCAATCCTGATTATAACTTCTATTCCTTATTGGAACAAACTCCTTTCTCCTTCATAACTTATTAAAAATATGGAGTCACACTTGGCCATCCATGATCTTGTCTTTAAATCATCACCTTCATCTTATTCTAAAAGTATGCTAGTGTTGTAGTAGATTAACTCCTCTGTCTATATTGAACTACCATCCTTCTATTGCAGGTTGACAAGCCTCTTGTTGTGGGTTGACAAATTCTTCATTGCAAGGGTTAGTCCTTATTTCTTTAAGGCATTTTCATTGTTAGCAACTATGATTAAACATGAAATTCTACTAAACTTACAAACATTCAAAGTTCACACACACATTTATTAATATAACATATATCAACTTCAAATGCTTTAAAATACTTAAAGTATATAAAAAGGTTTAGTAATGTCTTTTAAAGTTTAGTAGAAATAAGAAAAAATAGATAACTATAGCAAGGAATTTGGGTATTATTATGTCTCGTCATCCCCCAACTTAACTCTTTACTTTTCCTCAAGCAACTTAGAGCCTCAAGTTGTATTGTAGTGCTACTTCCTTGTAGTTCACTGTGTTGGTTACTCCTTCACCCTGCTTTAGGTAGAGCCCTCTTTGTTTTGATATCTTCTCCTACCTAGTTTCCTTTGTTGCATCAATATCTTGTCTTCTTCTTATCCAATGTGGGATTAGAAACAAGAGAAGAGGAGGATGGAATGTCAAGGGAATGTCATTTTCAAGGGAGGTTGATATATTTACGAGATCTTTTTATAGTTGCTAGGTAGTTAAAGACTGAGTGGGGTTATTTCCTTCTTAGCTCTAGTGTCAATTATCTCCATCTATCGTAAGAGAAATCAAGTGCCTCTTTTATAATCCATGTTGCAAGTGAAATATTTTGTAGTCTTGTTCTCTACATTTCATAATATTTTTCTTTGTCCTCCTTTAGTTTATCAATCTGATCGATACCTCCACCATCCCATGAGGGTGTTCAATTTCTACCCTAAGTAGAAGGGAAAATGACTTCTCCCTTTCCTTATAGATCCTTTGTAGTTGTCCTCTTTGATGCTCATTTCATATAAATGAATCCAATTCTCAATCTGAACATCTCCCACAAACATGAGTGGGTTCTACTCAGATTCATGGGGAATAGCTAGGTTATGCAAGTAGAACTCACATAACTGATCCTACATATCTAGGGTTGGTTGCTTGTATGTTTCTAAAACAAAGTCTGTAAAGATAAAGAAATTAGAAGATCACTAATCAATTGACTAAACTAAAAACATAAAAACTTTTTTTTGCAGATATAGGGTATAAACCTTAGCAGGAGGTTTGTACCTTAGAAGTCGTACTATCTTATCGATCAACTCCTCTATTTTGACTCTTAGTTTCTTAATTTTTGTATCTTTTATGTCAATTTCCTTGGTATGTGCTAAAATCAACTCAGAGATTGCTTTCTTCTAATCCTTATGTTTCTAGGAAAAATCTCTTACCTTATTCCATAACTCAATCCCAAGGGTTACCACAGTAGGGGTTTTAAGCATTCTCAGGGTTGCATCTTGAGTTATAAGATATGGAGTTTTGTTATCAATCTCAAAAATGGATAATTGCAATAGTTTTTCCAATCTTGATCCTTTCTACTCAAAGGCATGCAACTTTTTCTCTAACTTCTAGATTCCAGTGTCTAATCTTTCCTCCTTATGTTGGTATCCCTTAAGTTGTTCTTCCAATTCTTTGATTCTTTGCAAGGCTTCATGTAACTCCTCCCTCTCATTTTTCCCCTTTAAAAGTAATTCCTCTTCTTTCTCCATAATACCTCTTCCTTAACCTCATCAGATGGAACAAACCCTTCTTCGGAAATAGGGTTACTTTGAGGTTTGTTCTTCTTTATGGTTGTAAAAAAGTCCTCTAAATCAAAATCTGAAGTATTGCCCAAATATAGAGGCTATAATGTTTTAGGTTGCTTGTCACCACTAGACACACTTTCTTCTTTGGAATTTGTCTCAGTCTCAACCACAAAAATCCTTTCCTTTTGATTTATAGCCTTTCTCTTAGCAGGGCATTTCCTTCTAAGGCGGTGTGATTGCCTTCTTGACTATGTTGACTTCTTTTGCTTCTTTTTGGGTGCAGAAGTAGAGGCTACACTTTTCCTTTTCTTGGACTAGAAGGGATCTTAATGGATGTAGGGGTTTTTGTGGCCTCTTTTGCTACAAGTTGTTCCCCAAAAGTTGCAAGTTGTGTTTCCTCCACTTCTTGCTCTACATGCTCCCTGATGCTACAAGTAGGTGAGACAATAGGTGAAATAAAGGGTATGTTTTCCTCTTCTACAATTGTAGAAGACTCGTCCAATTCTTGTTCTTTATTTAATTCCTCTATATTTGGCCTTATGAGAACATCATTGATATTGTTGCAGGTAGAGAAGCCTTCCCAAAATACATTGGCAAATTGGATTTTGAGATTTTATTTGATTAATAAGGTGACCAAGAAAAAATATGATAATGTAGGTTTATTTTCTTCTTATACTCATTAGACATTCTTTTCAATATATTATATAAAAAATTAGGGACATTTACAAGCCTTTGATAGCATAGGTGACTAAGGAGTTTAAAATCTACAGTATATAAGAGGGATTGTCTTTCATCGCAGGTTAAATATTTGACTATGTAGGAAGCAACAAAAGCCCATAACTAGGATAAATAAATTATTTTTATACCTTGAGTTGAAGAATCTAAATTCTCCTCTGGCATTGTAAAATCCTGTCTAGTCGCAATTGCATCTACTCTAGTTGGAAATTCCTCCCCTGTTCTTGGAAATCCTAAAACTTTTGCTACTGTTGCCTCTAAAGTGTTTATTCTTAGTCCTCTAATCATAGATTCATAATTTTGGCAAAGTGCTTGCAAACTGTTGAATTATAGTTTCATTAAATTCAATTAATCAAAGGAAATAATTCAGCCACCCAACTTGTTGGAAGATTGGAAGACATTGTTGACCTTCTAGTATTAGATCGTGTACTGCTAGCTTTCTTCTGATGATATCTCCTCCCATTGGTGCAACGTTTAAAACATTTGTCAACTTTCGCTATTACGTGTTTCTCCAAATACCTCACAACTCCTTGGATGTTCCCTTACCTATGTTTTATGCTTTGAACTTCTTATGGTCATTTCTTTGCGGCTAATGAAGGGAAAGGAAGGGAATTGAGAACTATATGTAGTTTCCTTAGAAGTTTTGGTGATGAAAAATAAACCATGTTCTCCCCCCAACTTAATTGTGTTATTTTTCCTCAAATAGCATGTACAAAAAGGATGGGTAGGATAAATTCAAAGCATTTGAGATATAAATTTAAATGTGTGCATGATTTTGAAAGCAAATGAAAATTAGTAGTATCACATGTCAATTATAGTTAATTAATAAGAAAAAGTACATTTTTATTATGGACTGATTAAACAATGGGCGTGCAAACGAAACAAAACACCATCATGCAACTATGGCAAAAAGATACTACTATTCAACAAGATATGGTATAAGAAACTCATGAACAACAAGTCTCTCATTATGAGAATAGCCATCATGAGGTTACTTTAATGAATTGGAAAGGTAAGGATTTTTGTGAGCTAAATCATCCACAAGGATAAAATTAGTTTTATCAGCCTATAGAAATGAATACAAGAGCTAAAAGAGGGTTGTTAATATGGGACAACAAGCTAATAAAGGTGAAAAGAAACACCCTAAAAGCCACCAAGGTGTTTTTATCCCCTCGTCTTCTCAAAATGTTCAAATTCTGCCAAGAGAACAAGTTGTGGCAAGCAAGGAGCAGCCAAGAGGCCAACCACAACCATTACAAACTCAAGGAGATGATGTTGTTCATAAAGGTTAGCAAAAGGTTAGTTACAATGTTATTTAGTATTTTGGAACATATGAAGAAGGTTAAAGTTAGCATTTTTATGTGTGATTCTTTGTTACTCCTTGGTCAAAAAGATTTGTTACAAAATGCCTTGTCTAATATCACCTTATCCAATGAAGCTTCAATAGAACAACCCAGTGTTGTACTTGCTAGTACCCCTCATGTTAAGAGTGGATAGAAAACCAAGGTTATCAAACCACCTCCATTTTATGTATCTTTAATCATTGGCTAGCATCTTGTTCATAACTGCATGATTGACTTAGGGGAAAGTAGCTCAGTGATGCCTAAATAGATAATTGATAAGCTTGGACTATCATATGAACCCCTTGCCAAAGGAGTAGTCCAATTGGATGGGACTTCCATAAGCACAATTGGGATAATTAAATATTTGAGTCTTACTTTGCATGCTTTTCCAGACTTCACCATACCACAAGATATACATATCATAGATTTGCCACCATATTTTGCTATATGCATTTCCAAGGATTTCACTACAAAGTTAGGAGGTTATTTATCTTATGATTGGTCACTTTTATTCTTTAGGATAATTTATGGTAATAGGGTGACTATAGAATTAGAACCTATAGAAAAGGATCATGTAGAACCTTATGTTCTTAGTGTTGTTAATGCCAATTTCACCATTCACAAACAAGAACAACCTAATGTCCAAGAATCTAACACTCATATAAAAGACATATCTAATTCTCTTTTAGATGAATGGGAAGTTGAGAACCATGAATTGGATCCTTTAAGCATGTGGAAGAAGCAAGGTTTGGCATCTACATGATACATGAACAAGATCTTGTTGTCCCTAATCTTGTAAAAGGTCAAAAACAACACTCTAATGTGCTTTGGCAACTATACTTTGATGGGTCAAGAAGCAAAAATGGTGTTGGTGGAGGTGTTATGCTTGTTTCTCCTCAAGGTGAAAAGTATTACTCAACATTTAGATTTTGTTTCAGTTGCACTAATAACACTATTGAGTATGAATCTCTCCTTCATGGTTTGAAATGGGCAAGGAAAAGAGGTGTTAGTTGTTTGCAAGTGTTTGGGGATAGTGAGTTGGTTGTAAATCAAGTAAGAGGTATCAATGTGACTAAATATGATTTGCTTAAGTCTTATAAGCACAAATTTTGGGATATGCACTTGAAGAAATTTATGCTTTTAATTTGTTGTCTATACCAAGAAGTCAAAATAAGCATGTTGATAGGTTGGTTGCTATAGGAGCTAAGTATGAATCCCAAAAGAGAAAAAAAAAATTAATGTATAGAAGCACATTAAGGTGGTTGTAAGGCCATCAATTCCCGACAATGAGGTGCATTGGAAAGTATTTGATAGTGACAAACAAATTAACAACTTCTTGATTGAAGAAGTTGAGTTTTCAGCCAATAACCAAAAAAGGTTACAATAGTAGTTTGGTGATTAGATTCTACATCTGAAGTCAAATAATTTTCCAAAGGGATTGGCGACTTTAGAGTCTATTTTCAACACAGATGATCAAGTAAGAAACAAAAAATCCAGCATGTTGGTTAAAGAAGAACATTATTCCATGAATCTATTGAGATTTTTAAAGGTAAACTTCTTAAACTTGGCAAGGTTTGTACTAAGGAAGAAAGAGGTGCATTTGTTTCACTTTTTCAAGAATATGATGACATTTTTTCTTGGGAATACAGTGATTTGAAAGGTTTTAACCCCAATTTGGCACAAAATGCTATTGAGCTAAAACCCAATGCAAAACTAGTAAGGCAGAAGCAAAGAGCTTTGAATCCAAAGCTTGAACACCTCATGAAGAAAGAATTAAGGAAGTTGATTGAAGGTAGTATCATCTTCCCTATTAAACACACATCATGGATGTCTAATTTAGTACCAGTGATAAAAAATAATGGAGAAATTAGATTGTGTGTAGACTTTAGGGATTTAAATAGAACTTCACTCAAAGATCATTATACATTGCCTTCTATGGAGAAAATATTGCAGGTTGTATCAAGTTCAAAGAGGTTCTCATTGTTGGATGGGTTTTCTGGTTATAACCAAATCTTGGTTAAAGAGGAGGATAAATTCAAAATAGCTTTAACCTCCAAATGAGGTACCATGGCATACAATAAAATGCCTTTTGGATTGCCCAATACTAGAGAAACTTTTGAAAGAGACATGGACATGGCTTTTCAAGGCCTTATGAAAAACATTGTCCTTGTATATTTGGATGATATTACTATTTTCTCAAAAGATAAAAATAAGCATTTCACCTATCTAAGGCATATTTTTGGCAGGTGTAGGGAGTATGGTATATCCCTCAATCCAAAGAAATGCATCTTTTTGTTCATGAAGGTAAGTTACTTGGTTATGTGGTGTTCTAACATGGTGTTACAATTGATCCTGAAAGGGTGAGTTCCATTTTAGCTCTACCTTTACTAGCTCATAAAAAGGGTTTACAAAGTTTCATAGGGAGAATCAACTTTGTTAGAAGGTTAATACCAGATATTTCTAACTTGTTGAAACCACTAACATCCATGTTGAAGAATAATATAGCTTTCAAATGGACTAAGAAAGGAAATAGAAGTTTTGAAAGCATAAAGCATTAACAACAACACCTACTCTCTTGAATCCTGACGTTTCCAAATATTTTACTTTGTATGCTTATAGTAACCTTGACACTATTTCAGCTATGTTAGTGTAGAAAAATGAGGAAGGTTTAGAGCATCCAATAGCTTTCTTTAGCAAAGGCTTGGAAGAGTATGAGCAAAGGTATATTTTTGTCAAAAAACATGTTCTTGTTGTTATTAGAAGTCTAAATAAATTTAGGCATTTGATTTTGAACAACAAAGTCACTTAATGGTTACCCATCCTAGTGTCAAAGAATTTCTTTCGAGCAAGGACTTGAATGAGAAAAGAGCAAGGTGGATTACCAAAGTTATGGAATATGATGTGGAAATCAAAGTCACAAAGCTAGTAAGAGGTAAAGGCTTGTGTGAACAACTAGTTGGTGACATAGAAAACAATAAAGAAGAACTTATGGAGGTTGTCCTAGCCATCCAAGAACAGTCCCAGACAACCACACATACTTCTCCTATAAGCTAGGTGGAAAGTATGGTTCATTTTCTCCAAACTGGTGAGTGTCCACAACAAATGGATAGAGCTAAAACAAGATTTTTTAGGCTGCAATATATTCCCTATGTGCTCTTAAATGGAATACTTTTCAATAAATATTTCAATAGTGTGTTCCTTAGATACATTGATATCGATCAAGCTAACAAAGTGCTTGAATAATTTCATGATGGAGTAGTTGGTGGGATCTTTGCACCTAGAACCACAACATTAAAAATAACGAGGGCGGACTATTTATGGCTTAGTTTATTCAAGGATAAATGAATGGGTAAGGAAGTGTAAGAAATGTTCCTTTTTCTCAAGTGAGAAAAAGTTAGCAGCTCTTTTGTTACAGCCTATTCATGTTGGACAACCATTCTTGAAATGAGGTATTGACTTCATTGGAGCCATTAATCTAGCTTATAGTGTAGGTCACAAAGTGGGTTCTCACTGTTATTGATTATTTCACTAGGTGGAATAAAGTTGTGGCATTGAAAGAGGCCAATGAGACTGTTATCCTATTTTTTTATGAAGACTTCTTGATAAGGTTTGGTGTTCCTGATTCTATTATTTCTGATAATGCATTGGATTTTGTGGGTATAAAATTGAGTGAATAGGATGTCATGAATGGTATCTACTTGAGTACTTCATTAAACTATTACCCTCAAGGTAATGGTTTGGCTAAGTCAACAAACAAGAACTTAATAAGGATCATCAAGAGGACTATGGAAAATAACCAAAGTACTTGGCATACCAAGTTAAAATCTTCCCTATGGGTGGATAGAATCACACCTAAAAGGTCCATTGGAAATTCTCCATGCATGCTCATGTATGGAAAAGAAGTAGGGATGCCCTTGTCAATTGATCTTCTAGCTCTTGAGTTGGTTAATCAACTTGAAATGTTAGAAGTGGGAGACCCAATGGAAATCAAGTATACATAGTTGTTAGAGTTGGAAGAAATCAAAGATAAAGCAATGAAACCAATGGAATTGCATCAAATTCAGGTGAAGAGGTCATTTTACAAGAGGGGAACTCCTAGAGTTTTCAAAGAGGGTGATGTAGTTCTCAAATGGGATGAACTTAAGAGTAGACCTAGAAAGCACACAAAATTTTATGCAATGTGGAGTGGACCTTACATCATTTTTGAGTGCTTCAACAACATAATGCTTTTCAATTTTCCAAGATGGATGGAGAAAAAGTACCAATCCTAGTCAATGGGATTCACCTCAAACATTGTTTTTGAATTATGATTAGTCTTTTGTACATATTAGCCTAGGTTATTTGAGTAAATAAGTTTTGTTGCGCATAGTTTTTTGGTGTCTTTTCATTCCTCCAAGTGATGATGCATAGTTGGTCAGTTAGTTTCAGTCATGTTTTTGAGTTTTCTTAGGCGGGTTGAAGGTGTCAAGCACTATTTTGAGTGTTCTACAATAGTATACAAGTTTTGGTTTTTGTATTTCTCAAGTTCTTTCATGACTCTTATGCCTAATAGACTCTATACGGTAGATGGTCACCATGTTTAGCAAGCAAACATCTTTGAGAGGTCGCCAAAGATGTTAACAATTTGTCTTTTGGAAAAAATACTTTTATTAAAGACATTGTTAAATTTATTAAAAAGGGCATTTTTGGTAATTAAAAGTCTAAAAAAATGGAAAAGGAGATTTTTGACTAAAGTCTAGGTGCCAAGTGAAAGAAGGATATTTTCAGCTTTGTTTAACTCGCATAGTAAGGAAAGTTTTAGGGTTTTTCATTTTTGCTAGCGTTGAAGAGGTTTAAAGAAGACACCCAGCTTCTGAGATACCCTCCACGTAGCAAGTAGTTATGTTAGGGTTCAGTGGGATTGAAGGAGTTGTAGGCTATTGTTGATGAAATCCTGGAAGATAAGGATCCAAATACAAAGATACTACCACATTGCAAGTTTTTCTCACGCCTCTTTGCATTTTTTCTAGGTTTCCCTTGAAATATGTCGCATGCTTTGTCAATATTGAAACTATGTGCTCTATTCTTGGTCTTTATAGTTGTAAGAGTCATGAATAAATGTTTGGTTGATTACATGTTTATTGTTGTAAATTCCAACTTGCTACGTCCAAATCCAAGTTTTATAAGCTTAAAGTATTATTCGTAGTCCTGTTGTTAGGTTTGTACATTACCTTTGTGGTAATGATGACAACTATAGTAGGGTTTGAGATTATTTAGAAGGTTTTGATTATTTAGAAGGTTTCAAACACTTGCCAAAGTTTCTAAAGGAAAATGATATAACAAGTTGAAGGTTGTGGTTAGTAGTACATACAGGCCTATTATGTTTTCCCCTCAAAGTTATGAAAGAAGTAACTCAAAATTTTATTCCTAAGTCCCATATTGCACACAAGGAATAGGGTATAATCAATGGCAGAGATGTAATCAAACTCATGAAATAGGATGTGGTTTGATGGGTCTAAAGAGGCTTTATTATAGTAGGGAAAATGTAGTGGGTTATTTTATGCTTACAACCTATGTCCTTCAAAATATCTCAATATGTTACCCTCCTCATCTCCATCTATGAAAAAATTACCTTCCTCATCCTTATCAAACTTGTCAGGTATCCAAATGATAACATAAATCCATTGATTGGCCAACCCTTTACTTATTTTAGTAGTAATCTCCATGGGAACAAAATTTAGCAAAGCATGACATGATTAACACTAAATCCCTTTGTGACCAATTTATTTCTCTCTAAGTATAGAAGGGAGCTTATTGAACCTTGCAAAGCAACTTGGAAGTACAGTTCAAATTCTTGGCTTGAGAAGGCTTTATTTCAAGGTTTTGAAACCTAAGCCAATCCTGAGGATAGTATAAGATATCTTAAAGGGAAAGATTTGGGATGCCTTGCTAGATTAACCAAGGGTAAGCCAACGATAGATCCCTATGATAAAGAGTGAAAGAGGGACACGCATGGCTTTTTAATAGCTACAAAGACTTCCAATCTAGTTGCAATTTCAACTATTGGGCAGTAACAAACATTAGATAAGAAGACATGATATGAAAAATCATTTAGAAATAAATTAAAGCCTTGAACAACTTGACTAGGGTTATATAAAAAGAGAACATAAAGAGTTGAATGTTGAATATTGTAAATATTTGCTTGATTCCACCAAAGTTCATAGAAAAGCAAGATGATGCTACTAGTGAAAGTGAAATAAAAATCTCCAAAGAAGTGTAGGTCAAAGGAGGCACTAATTATTATAAATTAATCCCATAGAGAAAGGATAATGATTAATATTTGAAGATATAGATGTCAAGTGTTGATGATACATGACAAGGTTATCCTTAGGATTGTCATAGTACAATAAAAAGTACACAAAAAAAGGTAAGAAGATAGTCCCCAAGTTGACAGTCCTAAGTGAGTAGGTGGTAGTGATATAAGACTGTGAAGGAATATCGTAGCCTTCAAAAATCACAAGGAAGGAGGATGAAAGTCCACATGCCCAAAAGGCCCTTTATTCATGATGTGATATTCATCGTGAAGCAAGCAAAATATAGGTACAAGATACCATTTGTGAGTTGTTAAATGGCAATGACAAAGGTTTATGAGGAGGACAATTAGCACATACAAGATGTCAACATGACCCTAGTTACAATTGAAGCTAGCATAAATAGATAACAATGAATTGTATTATGAATGATCTCATTGAAATAGGATATTCATGGTCATAAATATTTAGAAGACATGAGAGGGCAGTCAAGAATCTCATGACATGAAGAAAACCTTCTTTCCAAATGCATGTAGTCCACTATCTCAAACATCAGGGATAGTAGGTGAAGAGTAGAGTATGAAGAAGCCTTCCATGAGAGGTTTTGGAAGATCATAATGAGGACAGAGTTATGAATAAATAGTAAGAATTCAGTCAGAAGTAGAGGCATATTGGAGTATCAAGAAGGTACTTGAATTGTTTGACAAAATGATTTAAAGAAATATGACCTCATAAAATACCATGTTGAGGGTAATCCCACAAAGGAAAAGACAGTGAGAATGACAATGATAGTCATGAAGGTATGAAGGGTTATCAAAACTCTAAGGACAGTCACATGTCAAGGAAAGGAAGATTTGAAGCACATGGGACAATTTGATATGACATTGCCACCAAAGAATTATAGTATATAGTGCATGGTCTGCCAAGCATGATGTCAAGGATAGTCACAATTAAAAGATCATAGGCTACAAACTAAATAATGCATAGTATGGGGCCAACAAGTAACAGTGCTATGAAGGTCAGTTGTAGTAATGGAGGTAGATTGAAATTTTTAATGACAAAGGATCCAAGACACAAGTTTGCAACCTAGAAGAGTGTGTGCATCAAAATAATGTCATAAAATATTGAAGTAATGGAAACAAGCCTAGAAAAGGATAGTCACAAGACTATCATGAAAATGTAAAGTTATAAAGAGTAGCCAAAGGATGAAGGTAGAGATTGTGATGAATGTGACAATGCTATAAGTGAATGGGTTTCAAAAATATAATCAAACAAAGGATAGTGACAACTGAAAGATGAAAAATTAGAGTTGACATGCATGAAATGGAGAGTTTGTATGCATTATATGCCTTTAGATGTTCTTCACACTACATAAGGACACTCTCAAGGTTATTCATTGAATTTTTGTATTCTAATAGCCAAGAATGCTCCAAAATACATGATGAATACAATCACATATTGGAGGCTTTAGACTGTGATTTTTGAAGTGAGACCTAAAGACTTGGTTATGACAATTGTAGACTGTATTGAGACAACATTCTTCACCTAAATGGGAAAGGATACTATGTGTGACAATCCTCACAGATGAATAGAGTTCCATAATAGAAAAATGAGGAAGAGAAGTGTGCAGAGTTGTTGAGGAGTGGGTTATGCAAATTCATCATTCTTCTTCATGTTGTTACCTACTGCATGTTGCCAATCATTTTGAAAGTGGTTTTCCTTATAGCATTTCCAAAAACCTGCAGTTTTTATCATCTTTTTTATATCATATGATATTCTTTGTTCTTTTAGGGTGAGACTATTACTTCATATTAGGTTTCCTTGCATTTCATTTCACTCTAGTATAATTTACAATGAACAATGGTGTAAAAGAGAGTAGAATCTCTTATATGCATGATGATGATATGAGAAACTTTAGTGGAGCAAGGGTATGATTCAAGAAGAGCAGAGTAATTGAATGACATGGGCTTTTGAGAAGGCAAATATTATATGGGGATCAAGCACCACAAAGAGTTAATATAGGTCTCCATCCAATGTCAACATTTGAATAGAGAGGTTGTCATGAAAGTGAAATACAACAAAGAGAAAAGGTATAGACAACTATTTGAGAGCATTAAGGGATAGTGACAAAGATAATTGTGAAAGAATTAAGGCAAAAGGGGTCATAAATGAATGAAATAATTGATAACTTCAACCTCTAAAACATCTCCTATGCCATCCTAAAGCTTTGGCCATTTTAAACCTTTCTTACACATGCCCTATAAACATTTTTGTGGGAAATTACATTAGTTGGTGAGTTGGACAACATTTGAGAAGATGTAGGAGATAGTTTGGATGACCTGTAGTAGCAGTTCCAAATATCTAGTAGCAGTTGCAAGCATCTAGTATTTCACAAAGCTTATCAAGTTAGGAATCTTCTTCTACCAATGCCTACTTGGAGCCTTTGGTGGAGTTAAACTAGGAATGGATAGTTTCAAGCGCTCGGATAAAGTTTACGATAGCAGTCAACTCAAGGGAAAAAGAGCATTTAATAAGTCTTAATGTTTGTACTATCTTTTCTTCAATGTAGGATAGACAAAAGGAAACCAAAAATATTCTATAACTAGTTCTTTCACGTTTTTGGAATTGTATTGTAAACTTGAAAAAGTTTCTTTCGATCCTTTATTGTGCATTGTAACTCAGATTTTCAGTCTTAAGACTAAAAATAAAATATTGTAATACTTTATTTTCAAGGAATTTTCAAGAGAAGATACATATTTCAGACTATGTATGGTTGTAAACACCTTTTTATCAATAGAATTTGAGCATTTTGGGCCTTCAAGAGTTTTGATCCTGTTATTTATATGAGGTGATTGATATCATTTTATGTGATTTTCATGTTGGAATTCTCAAATGAATGTATTATTTCTATCATTTTCAAAGAAGAAAAGGTATATTTGTGTAGGTTATTACTTGTGTCATAGTTCAAACAGATGTTAGTTGTGAAGAAAATCACACTTTCTTCCTTCTAAAACTACAAAAACATAGACCTTTCAATAAAACACTGATACATAGATATGTCAAACACTAATGGTGTTTACAAACAACTAAAATATTGATTACTTGTGTGAGGAAACAACATTCTAAATTCTAAGCAAATCATTTTTGGTGCATCACCCACATAGTTAGATTCAATTCATGTAATCCTTCTATCCTTTTTCATCAATAGCAACAATAGCTTAAGTTATAATAGGCGAGCGCTAGGGGAACCAACCCTCTCTAGAGGTTCTTTCCATCATAGGTGACCCATAAACCTAGAAAGATCCCATGTTTCACTAGTAGGTTGAGTTTTGTAACTCAACAAGGGTGCACTTCTAGGTGATAATAGTAAGTTGTCTTGCAAAATTTAAACAGTGACTAGGATGTTTTGGTTGATTTGAAGGAGGTCTAATAATAAGGATAGGTTGATTTTTCAACTGATGTTTATGAGAAGGTGGATAAATGATAAGTTTCGATGTTATTGAATCTATTGCATTTATAAATCTTTGATATATTGAAGTTTTTGGAGTCTTATGTTATAAATTTAATGACATGAATTTATTAAGGGCTTTATCCAACATATCAAAATCACTACTAAAATTCTCATCAAATGGATAGAAATCTTGTAGAAATAGATTTGACATGATTATATTACCCTACTTCCTCTAAGAGATTACATATTATTATTGTGGTTTTTGTCGCCTCCTAAAACCATGTGCACCCATGTAAATTTTTCCTTGGTTATGATTTTTGAAACCATATTGTTCCACTTAGGTTATCACAACCATGTTTTATATCCAACATTGTAAATTTAAGTCTAAATCTTGCCTTTATAATATTTTAGAACTACGTCAGGGCCCAAAGCAATTCTCACAACCTTAGCAAATATCGATAAAGAGAAGATGAAGTTGGACCTTGATCAAGTTAAAGTGATTTCAAAACTCTAGTCAAGTTTTGAAACCTTTCTCAACCTATAACGAGGTTGTCAAAACCATACTTTCCTCTAATGGTAGGCATTTTTCAACTATTTTCCTCTTCCAAAGAGTAGTTTCTTTAAGAGTACATCATAAAGATGACAATTTTGGAGTCGTACATAGGTTTCAAAACCTTTGTCAGTTCCTAATAGAGTTTTTTATTGAAAACCTTTACATTTGAGAAGAATGGACTTTTGAAGAATATCATAACAATAATTTCACTCTAAAGGAAAGGTTTTGAAACCCTTGTTGATCCCCGATAGGGTTATCAAAACTAATCAATTCACCGAAAAGCTTTACTATATGTTATTTTCCAAATTTTTCAAAAGGATGTCAAAGCAAAATGAGAGATGGGAGGGCTCGCACATGCCAACATCAAAAATTTCATTAATGGATACCTACCACTCCTTAGCATTAATTACATGGGCACTTATAGGCAAATTAATTTACTTAAAGAGCTCATTTCAACAAACATTTAGAGAAGAATTTTATAAAAGGCGAAGAAGGAAAAATTACAAGAGACATAGTTTGTAATTTTTAGAGCTTGAGAATACAATTTAAAGCACTATGTCATAAATTAGAAATACAAAACTAGGTAATATAAATTCAAACGAATTATGGGAGAGAGTTGAGAAGGAAAATCGGCCACCCATCACCCAACAATTAAGTGAAAGTGGGTTGTTGCAAGCAACGACATTTCCAATAGCATTTTAGTGCCCTAATTTGGTGTTGGAGTGTATAAACCTTTGCAATCCCCAAACAAGGGAAGTGAGAACAAGCAACAACCAATCAATAGTGAAAATTGAGAGAGAAACTTTTACCTCCTGCTTAAAAATTCTAGAAAGGGAAGTGTATGCATACTTTATTTTTCTTCCTCATATTATACATTTTTGAAGAAAAAGGGGCAGTATATGAATGTGATTGCTCATAAGTGGTTAGCTACATCAAAGAAAGGCAAATCTTAGCTACCTAATAACTTGCACAAAAATCATTTCGTAGATGATATTTTTGACATAATTGTGCTCTTACATAGGTTGAAAGGTAGGGAGAGGGCACATGACTTTGAAGAGTGGATGTATTTCTTTGTGCAAATCATCATTCATGGTGAGTAGTATTTGGATTGGGAAAAACTTATCAACAACCAAGTGCATTCAATGATCACTCACTTCCTACTTAACTAATTATTTTATATGTATTCTTATCTATTTTACACAATTTCTTGCACAAGACCTTGGCCAGGTTTGAGGCTAATTCTAATTCAAGACCAAGATGTACAAATCTTTGATTATTATGATGAATTACAATTAAGAAAATCTATCATTTCAAAAGGGTAAATGACGCGTTTACCATGATAATGGTTAGAAAAATTCAAGGAGATATAGGCTTGAGAATCTCTTTTGAGGCTATACAACTAGTTGATGTTAGGAAATATTGCATTTAACCCACAATCTTATTCCATTTCCTACATAACCCATGAGAGATAAACATGCATACAAGTAACCACAGTGCATAGATCAAATAGACAAGCCACAAGATATACCCCGAGAAAACCCTCATGAGGGAAAAAACCAGCCTCCAAAAGCATCCATACTCCATCATAATATTCAACAATAAAGCAATAAAAGAGTTACAATGATTACCTCTGAAGCATCAAGTCCTCTAATGCACTCTCATGTGTTCAAGCATGAACCCACACATCCCATGCCATGCTTCACAAATGCACTCCTTAAAAAGATAATAATAACAGCCAACCCACTCAGCCAACCTAAACCACTACGCATGTGTTTGCTTTTATAGATACGAGCTCACACAAAATACAACTAGTGGTAAGGTAAAAGCACGTACCACAAAACCATGTGAATATAAAGCCACAAAGCCCTTATTTAATATTGGGTACTAATACTTCACTTTATTTAATATTCCCCAATATTAAATTATTATCACATGTCTCCCACACATTAAATAATAATACAATATTACAATACAACATCAAGTGGTCACCATATAATTACCTAGTGTGATTAACCAAACCACCTAGGTGTATCACAACTAAATAATTATTTAATTAAAACATTATAATAAATCATTTTATGCAATGGTTTATAACACCATATCCCAACAGTTGATACATATGGAAGCCATTTCATACAGTTCCAAATATTTACATATATTAGAATTAGAGTTTTTGATCCAGTCTTCCATTTAAGCTTCCCAAATATGTAGATGATAAGTTTGTTTTGGTATAAGTTTGTAGGAAAATTGTTGAGGTAAATAAGAGATGTTAGGAAAGGAAGAAGATTGGTGTACAGTTTCTCATCGAGCTTGGCCACTTTTCTTGCAATTCTATGTCTAATGCCCTCAACATTGAGAGGGATCTTATTAAAACTACATTGCAGTTCTATGATAGGCGATTCCCCTTTGACAGAAAAAACTTTGTCAAGGACAATTTGCAGCTAGGTCCTCATTTCAATCATATTCTAGACATAGAAGATTATTGGATTGACTATGCAAATGAACATGAGGTGTGAAGTATAAGATGGGTGTGATTAACCTTGAGACAAATAGTCACATTCTCTTGAGTTGAATTGGGATGTCCAAGGTTTAGAAGATGATAAATTTGATTCACTAGATCCAATTTGTATTGATCATATTCAAACTCAACCCATTGTGTCCATTAATTGGAGTATTAAGGAAGTTGAAAATATCAAGGCAAAGACTATAGTGGTGTTGAAAAGAAAAGAAGAATGGGTAGCAAGGAAGAGTGAAGAGAAACAAACCCCTCCTCCAAAGTCACAGGACACTCAACCTCGAGGAGAGAGCAGTCAAGTGCCTTCATCCTCAGGTATGTAGATATACCCTACACAACAAATGTCATTAGAGGGATAGGGTGATGATGATGGTGAACCCTGAAAGAAGAGTTTACCAGAGAGGAAATGTGGAGAAGATGCTCTTGAGCCACCACAATAAGACAAACATAAGCAATTTGTTAAAGAAGAATAATCAATCAATGTGTCTACTTCCACTTCCTAGGAAAGTGATCGTTCTTCTCTGTATTCCTCTCCTTCTATAGAAACACAAACTTCTCCTAGGGTAGGTCCCACTCCTCCTCCTTCTCCTAAAGATAGACCTTATGGTAATCCTTTGAGGAGAGTTCTATAATTTAGTTCTCCTAGTTCTAGGTTAGCGGTAGCACCCACTCCCATTTCATGGCTTGAACAAACCTTGTCCAAAAAAAAAGCAATTTGAGTGAATCTCTCAGATAAAGATCTTGTTGGCCAATTGATTCAAAGAACCCAAAAGCCTAAAAAGTTAAAAACCACATCTAGATTGCTTGAGGATGATAGTGATAGAAATATGTATGTGGAAGTGGCTCATCCCTTTGCATAGAAGGAGATAAGTCAAGATATTGTTAGTAATTTTAATATCACTAGAGTAAACTTGGGACCTTCTATGAGGGATGGCAATGTGCAAAATTTCTAGGTGACAGTAGTGAGATTAGTGGAAAGAAAAACCAAGGACAAGAAGAGCAAGGATGAATTAAAAAGTTAGGTAAATATTATAACATATTTCTTAAGATCTATGCTTGATATAGTTTCATAACCAATTGCTTAGGCTAAGGCTTCTTTTGACCTGACATCTTCTACAGGGAAGGAAGTGGTAAGTAGAATGAAAAATTATAAGGCTTTTGGGAAAGCTACAAAGGAGTGGATTGTTGATATTTTAAACAAAGAGAATAAATTTATTACTGATGGTGACTTCAAGGGGATGATGGAATTGGGCCCTAATAGGCTGGTTAGTGAAAAATCCTCCTGAATATTCCAGACAATAGATGTGTCACATGGAAGAGGAGTATATAGTGGAAGCTCTTTGTTATCAAACAAAGCATATTAGAATTTAGAAAAGTATTAAATGAATGCAACACCATCAAGAATGAAATTCAGAAGAATCTCTTGGGTATTGGTATTCATCTTAAGAGAGAAGGCAACATTGAGGATGAGGAGTAAGAAACATTGAAGGGGAGTTTCAAAGGAATGATTGATAGTATTTGTGATAAGCAATAGTTCAATGTTGAAATCCTAAAGAATCTTAGTGGTATTGACTTAGCTTTGTTCTAGTTTGTTGGGCTTGCTACAACTTACACGGGAAAACTTGAGGTGGGCAAAGCAAACAAGGCTCTTTGGAAACTCAAAGCTACAAAAGTTATTATCCCTCAACATAGAGATATGCCACTTGTCGTAAAGGCTTATTATGCTTACCAAGCTAGGAATTCCATGTCAACGTCCTAGTCGACCAAAGGAGTAACCAATGAAGCACCACCCCATAAATGATTTTATTTGTTTTAATAATCTTTTATGAACTTTATGTTATAAAGTTAATGACTTTCTTTAATATTGGGTAGTTATTTTAAAGTAGTTATACTTGTTTGATATTTATGTATTGAAGTTGAACTTGAAACTCTCTTAAGAACAACACAATTTTTGAATAGATATGACAGAATTGAGAATTCCTCATGTCTATGTGCGTGTGTGATAAATATAATTTTGGATGAAGCAAGAATCTAATTGAAATTTGTGTTCAATTTATTCCTTGTGTTATGCCATTTTTATGTGAATGAGTAACATATTCTTCTATTTGATTATGTAGAGAAGGGGGATTCACTACTCACGAGTTCTCTTCATTTAGAGAGCCTCACAGGGAGAACTTCCCTAATCTACCTCAAGGAACAACAACAAGAGTTTTAGAATCTGAAAGAGCAGGTCACAAAGATCTTCTAGAAAAAATTTTAAGCTCTCAGCCAAAGGACGACAGCCCAAAATAAGGACAAAAACATGGCATGTTAGTGTCTAATAGGTGCATTGGCGTCTCGTACGAACCAAAAAGTGAATTTATCACAAAAAATAGCTAAATGACTACTACTCCGATTGTTGAGAACTTCTAAAGCATAGGAAAATAATGGAAAGTGATAGAACTGAAGCAAAGTAAAGAATAAATGATAAAGAGAATAAGAGATAGAAAAATGCTCACGAAAACTCAAGTAATGAAGCCTCCAGCTAGTAGATATCTTCAATACTTGCATTTGTAAGATTGAGAGAAAGTGGTGAGGTTGTATAAGGGTTTACCTCAGTCAAACCCCCATTTTGGTGTTCCCACCTCCATGGACAACCAGATAGATAGAGAGAAATGGACAAAGCATTTGGTGAAAGCAAAATCTACTTCAGGAGTAGAACCCGCACCACCAAGTATGAGTGATAAGAGCAATCCCCACTCGAGGAGAACCTGTATCACAAAGTAGAGATGCAATAGAAAGGAGATATGGAATCCCAAGATGCTCACAAGAATAAGGCAAGGGAGATGAAGTTGCAAGAGCCAAGAGTGTTGTAATGAGCTTGTGAAAGCTTGAGAGTGCTGCAAAGGGTGGTGCTAAAAAGTGAAAGAGGAAACTAGAAGTTGGAATGAAGCTAAAATGGAGCTAGAAGCACTTGGAAGAATGGAGTTGTGCAAGCAAAATAACAAGAGCAAGAGAGGATGAAAAGGCAGGAGCCAGATCTATAAAGAAGTTAGAAGACCAAATGGAATGAAAAGATAACATTTAAGGAAGGAAAAGAAGATTTCTCGAGCCATTACCACTGACCAAAGGAAGTGACAAGTGGCCAACATGCTCGGAGGTGATCGTTTGAGTTTTGAAACGTCGTAGGATGCTAGTGCGGTGCGCAGACATCTGTGGGGTGTGCTAGTGTCCAAACACATCATGCTATACAACATGAACAAGAAAAGCACAAAGTTCGATGCAAAGCTGACGCGTGAAGGGTAGTTGCTAAAAAGTGATGTTGAGCATCCAAAGAGGGAAAAAGGTTGATGCAGGAGCTAAAATGAAACTACACAAGATGTTAAGGGAGTGGACACTAAAGCGGATGCAAGAATGTATGTAAAATTGCAAGGGGTGCAATTTTATGACTATACAGATTAATTTCATTTCTGATATTATTTCAAGTTGATTATTTCCTTTTATATGAGATTTCTACTAGTCAATGTACCAGTAATTTATATTCACTCTTATATTCATTCATTACATTTGATGCTTAAAATATTTTGAGTATTGAATATTCGTGTCTTTCCTAATTTTTGGTGAAAAGCACGCATCATTTTAAATTCATATTTTTAGGATTTTATTGAAAATATGAGGGAGTTGTACCTCTTGAAAATTTAGAGAGTAATTGTTTCACATAGAAACAATTAACTCAACTATATTGATAATTTATTGCATCTCATTTAGGTGAAGAGTCAAATTTATATCAAAAATTTTAAAGGTGCAAATCTATTAGCCAACACATATATAATCTAGATTTACTGACATACTAAAGATAAAATATCAAGTAAGTGTGTTATGACTTATGTTTTGGTTCCTTAAGGTGAATCTAACCTAGTACAATAGATTATACTTATTACAAGACAAAATTTCAGAAACAAAGTCTAGATATGGGCAAAGGATACAGAGGTGACATTGCCACAAAATCTAAGCAGAAAAAGGTAGGTCAAGGGTGAAAGTGCCCTTGACCAAATATGTAAGATTTATAATTTTTGAAAGTGCCCTTGACCAAATATGTAAGATTTTTAATTTTGAAAGTGCCCTTGACCAAATATGTAAGATTTTTAATTTTTGAAAGTTTAAATAGGTGTTACTATATGTACATATATGAGACTATTATAGTCCAGGTTTGATACTGCACATGATTGAGAAATTTGTAATATTCCTAATTTTATTTATGAAATGCCACCTCATGCAATGAATTAGGGTTTTTAATTACACAAAATTTTACTATATCCAATCCAATTCATGCACCAATTTAGAAAAATGCCAATTTTAATGGTAAATATGATGTTTTATTAAGAATTAATGAGACAAGATTTTAAATAAATATGTAAAAGACAAGGAAATAGTACTTATTTTCCGATGTAAACACTTTTTTTTTTTGTAAATTCAAAGATATTCAAATATGAAAATATGAATGATGATTTATATTTAATGATATGCAATGAAAATTATAAGATTTTACAAGTGTAGGATATTTTAGGTTCACCAAAATGTGATGTAGAAAAAGAGACCCTAGATCTAACTAGTAGATTATCTAGATCAATCTTTTCTTGCATCAACATTAGAACTCAAACCAAAAGGGTGTTGAGATTGGCTAAAAAACTATAATGTGATCCAATATTTCTTATTATTATTTCTTTTGTTTCCAAGGAGATTGATTTGTTTTAATTTAAGTGAATCCATTGATCTAATTTACTATAAAAACCTAATCTGAAAACATAAATTATTTGTTAGTGTAAATAGAGTCATCATCATACCTAGATAGCTAATCACCTTTCTAGGATTGACCTATTTATACCTAGCTTAAGTTTACATAGGTTTATTTTTCTTTTTTCTCACTTCACATGGTTGAGACATGTTTACTCATGACTTGAGACACCTATTGGAACTTGCTCACACACTTGTCAAGTGATCTCATAAGTGTCTCATCTATGGAGAGGTAGTCAAAGTTTCACTCCTACCTTCTCACCTCCTCATCCTTGTCTATATATACAAGGCTTGATTATTATATTTATGTACTCTTCATTTTTATATTGATAAACATAATATATTGTGCTTATTTTGTTTACTTATAGAATTTTGTTTCATGCTCTTGATATTGGTAATTTCCAACATGCTATTAGAGTCATGAGAGAACATTCCTTCCTGCATTGAGATGACTTCCACATATAGCCCTATTAATAGAGCATCATAGAGCCAAACAAGCATCTCTATTGTGTCTAAAAGGCTCTGGAAATAATAAAATCCCTTTCATTTCATCAATTTCGGTAATTTTCATTTTTTGTAATTTTTTTGCCATTGTATAAAAATTTAAATAGCAAAGGTCCAATCTAACCCTCTTCCCATCTACCCATTAGGTATAAAATTATATTTTTCAAAAAAATTGGCCCATTGCATGTATTTTTGGCCTATCCAACCTATTGTTGTAAGGTTCGAATATTGCATTTTTTTGGCCTATTTGACCTATTTGCAAGTGGTTTGTTGCCTTCATTGGCCTGTTTGCAAGGCATCTCAAATCTTTGAGATATTTTTTTGGAGTGGCATAATATATGTTTGATAACACACAGGGTTTTAAGTTTTATTGATCACAATTTGATGGATGTCATCTCTAAGGCGACTCCAAGTTTCCTAAACATTTATTATTTGCAGACCCAAATTTCCTCTGAAAATAAACTTCTTGAATGTTCTCTTCTTCAGAGTTGAGGCACCCACATCTGCTTCTAAGTTTTCCATCTTGATTCAGAGCTTCAATAACATCAATCTATAGGCTTGAGAATCCTCCTCCAAATGACTCCTCTAGTATATTATCACACAGGTGCGACCTGCATCATCTCCAAATTCTATGAAGATTGGTGTTGCCCTATGTATTTTTTAAGTAGGTTTATGGAGATTTCTACACATTTTCTTAGCAACCTGGAAAAATTCTATAGCATGGATTCTATTTGTAAAGTTTCAATCACTAAGGGGGTTGATTATAAAGGTTATCCAAGAAGGTGACTCAACCATCAAACTCCATGCCACCATTCAACCTGGCCACCCATGTACAATTTTATCTCTGCATAGGCAAAAAAGCACCATCCTTCCATTGTAGCTTTTTTGTAGTTCATTTACTCCACAATGTGAGATTGTAGTAGAGTCTTAATGCGTCAAAGTCACCATGTAATCCTCAACGCCTTTTTCTTATAAAGATCTAAATTCCCATTTATTGGTGTCACCTGTTAGTTTGCAGATTATAAATTTGCTCCACTCTCCATAAGACTAGAGCCACTCTCCAATGGACCCCCACATACTCAGTCAACCTCCCACATAATCAGAAGAAGACGGTTTCATTATTATATTTATTTTTCTAGATATACATGCTAGGAAATATAATAATGGTGTGAAAAACCCATTGAAAGTTTCACACAAATCTAGATTTATATAACCAAGCAAACATTTATGTTAATTTTTAGTGGTTAATTAACTCTCTAGTGATTTTCAAGCATTTATAAGGGGGATCTTTTCAGTTTTGTATATCTTACAAATAGGTCTATTTTTTTACAATGAATAGCTGCCATAAATCTCTTTTTGTGCCAGACAAAGTAGCATCAAGAACCTTTTGATTTGATGTTGTTTAAAAGCATTTTTTTGTTAGAATTATGAATAAACATGACATGAGATAAAAAAAAAAATGGAACAAAAACACCTCCCACACAAAGAGAGTTGTAAATAATGATTTGTTATATCCTCAACAAGAAAATACTTATAGAATGAACCTTAAGAATATTCATGGAGATCATTGAGATAATACAATGAGGGTGAGTTCTTTATAGGAGCAAACCTAAATGAAACAATAAATCATAAAAGTGTCAACATCCTATGGGATGAGACAAAATGATCTAATAAAAGCTCACTCTAGTTAATAGAAAAATGACTCCTAAGTTTAGCTAATGCACGGTTACTCTAACCCCCCCCCCTCTAACATGAACTTAGGGAGTAACTAAAAACCTTAATAAGGAAATACAAAAAAAGAAAAGAATGCATTTAATGGGTCTTGGAAAACAAGTCCAAATGAGGTATTCAGTACAAGCAATCTAATCTCTCACAACTAGAGAAAAAAATAGAGAGAAAATCTTATGGAAAAAATCCTCTCCAAAAGAGAGAAAGGTGAATGAAGGATTGAAAAAGTGTCCAAACCAATGTGAAGGACTAAGAAGCCTCCAAAATAATGTCCCAAAAAAGAAGAACATGAAGAATAATGTTGAAGCATGAAGAATTTGTAAACAATTGTAGAAAGATAATTGATATAGTGTTGAAGTGAATAACCTCCCCTGAAACAAATAATGATTAGGATCAAGAATACAATAATATGCACGAGTTCCCCAACAACACTACTCAAATTAAATGGAAAACAAAGACAAACATTTGAAACTTGCATATATAAATGACACATGAATCTATATGAGTGATCCCGATGACACTACTCAACATGCAAGATGCAAGTTGAAAATATTTGTACCAATAGTCTGAAGAACATTAATCAAATGAAAATAGGTCACCTCTAGAAATATAAATGCAAGAGTGTCCATTTAGTAAATGATTCATCTCACTGAAATGTATGTGTAACTATCCACTACATCTGCCTAATACATAGGAATAAGAACTAGATACATAAATCACTCTAGAACTAAAACTAAGGAAGCATTAACACCAACAATAGAAACCCCCCATAATGCAAAAAGAGAGATCCAATACAGTGCACTGAAACATTGAAATTATTTGTCACCAAGAAGTGCATGAAGGAGAACAAGTAACATTTGAACGTGCACAAAAGAGTACCTAAAAATAAAAGGGTGTGCAAACTAGGACACACATGCATGAGGCATGAATTATTGGGATTTGATGTTTTTGGACGGAACACTCACTTGAAAAATGTGTGATGACAAAAAAAAGGCACTCACCACCTACCCATGGTACTTTATACCATAGTGTGAGTACAAAAGGCACAACAGGATTGTACAAAATCCTAAAAAAATATACACTAGAGTGGCACTTTATCTCAATGTGTGTACAAAAAGAAATTGAATGCAAAAGATGTCTATAATGCCCAAATAGGAAAAAATGATAGAAATACATATAGAACAGTCAAACAAGTCATCTCATGCAAACATAAAGTTTCTAGAAGCTAAAACATCCAAGTAGTTTACTAAAATGTGAAAATACAAAAAATAAAATAAAATGTACCTAGAGAGAATTCTAGAAAAACATATGAATTTTTGTTAAGAGCTTCAAGAGACAGTCCCGACGCCACTAGAATCAATAAAAATGGAGAAATGGGTCAAAATTGTGAGCTTGAGAGTGAAAATAACACATTTGACTTTGACAAGTGATAAAATGTACCAATACTAAAATTTGAGAAAAAAACCAATATCACTAGAGAGTTCTTAGAACTAGCTTTCCAATGATATCTTGTTTTTCCAATTTTGAAACTGAGCAAAAAATTATCGTGATTTTCTCAATCTTTCTAAAATTACAAAAAAAAAAAAAAAATTAGCCCCCAAGGGTTAGGCACTAGTCGCCCATATGACCCTAGGGTGCTTGTTTTTCTTTTAAAAAAACAAAAAAAAAAGCAAAAAAATCATTTGCTCATGTAACTTTAGTTGAGAAAAAACTCAAAAATCAAGAAAGGGTTCACTAAATCCATGCTCTGATACCATTTTAGAATTGTGAATAAACACAAGACACAAGATCTAACTACAAAGAAAACAACTTCCACACAAAGTTGTAAATATTTATTTGTTATATCCTCAACAAGAAAATACTTACAGAATAAATCTCAAGAATCTTTATCGAGATTGTGAGATAATATAATGAGGGTGAGTGCTTTATAGGAGCAATCCCAAATGATAAAGGGATTAAATCATGACAAGTGTCAACATCCTATGTAATGAGACAAAATGATCTAATAAAAGCTCACTGTAGCTAACAAAAAAAGCACTCCTAAGTTTAGCTTAAGTGCATGAGAATAAATTAGACTAATAATCATTTAAAGATTAATTAATTGTTAGGTAATGCATGATTACTCTAACAATTTTAACCTTCAAAGTCAACATCGTAAGCAAATTTTGATAGGGCATAAATTTCACCCCGGTTATCAAAAAAATTCAAAGTTTTTTATTTCTATAACAATTTCACAAGGAATTCAATTTTGCATTTAAAATTAAGATTTGGATAGGCAATTTTGTAAAAATCACTATGCATTATAAATAGTCTATTTAGCATCCAATCTTCGTAACTTGTAAAATTTTCTTGCACATTGTTTTGGGGGTGCTACAATCAACACTAATCATTCTTGGTAGGCTATTTGAATCAAGGGGGCAATTTAGGTGTTTTTATTTTTAAGTTTATTCATGTGATCAATGTCTCTGACACTAAATCCCTTCTATTTGAGTATTCTTTGTAATCCTCCTAATAAATGAAAAATCAAATGTGGATATTATGGAAAGAAAAGGAATACAATATAAGAATGCCAATTTCGTTGAATTGAGGAAATGGATAAAATTATTCTTAATCATGATATTACCATACCTGATCCTCTTGTTCCAACACATGAAGAATCATCATCTAGTTTCACTCAAACATCTTGTGAGACACCATCATTTGAGAATGAACAATGTAGTCCCTTGACTTACATTGAGATCTCATCTCCCATAGCACATGTTGCTACATCTGAATATTGTGTTGACTTATTCATGAATTCAAATGATTATTTGCATGAGGACATTGTTATCATCATTTTAGATGCACCACATTGGAATGTATATCTACCATACATTACATCTTTGCTTGCAAAATCCCACCTTGTAGATTTGGATGACATTATTTAGAACATTAGTCTTCTATTTAATGTTAGCTTCGATTAAGTTGCATCACCATTACCATATTTGGATATTGCTCTTACCTTACCTATATTGTCTTCTATCATGACTAATTGTGCAAACATTCATGAGTTGACCTATCTGACTCAGTTATCAGCATTTGTAGTAGTACTAGATTTGCATCGGTCTAGATATCACCATACTTCCACGGTTTATGTTCCTAAATCACATAGGTACCTGATCCATATTATCAACATCCATCACACAATAACATTTTCTTGGAGATATTTGAGCATAATTCAAAGGCATCATTGGTATCATTTTAGTCTTTGAATCATGTGCAACACTCATATACCTTTATTTTTCTTCTTGCATATTCCTATTTAGAATGGGAAGTCATTTTACACACATTTTTGGTGTTGTTCTTCCCAAGGAGAGAAATTTTGTTTAGTGTTTGTGGATCATCTTTAACATCTAATATCAAGCATCTATCAACACTACAAGTATCATTTTAAGGGGAGGCCGCATGGTTTCTCTTCTCCTATCAATTTTGAGATGAAGTGTTTCCTCACATGGAGTTCATCACTTCACATTTGGAGGGTCACATTGTAGAGTCTTAACTAATATGTTGTAAACTTGGTAATACCTACACAATTCAAAGGTTTAACTGACTAAACAATCCACTCAACATTGGTTAAGACTACTTTAAATTATCAACCCAAGGTTTGTAAGCTTGTGATGGTGTGGCATTATACATGCCTTTAGATACTCAAAACTACTTAAGTTACCCTATTCAAGTTATTCTATTTGCTGGAGACTCACAGGATTACAAAACAGTAACAAACATAACTAGAACTAGTGGCTATGAGTACCTACAACTTAGACTTAACTGGACTATTGCTAATGAAATAATGTTGTGACAACTCAAAACTAATAAAAACTATGGAATCAACTAAATTATCCTCTAGAGTACTAATGGTTAACCATTGCATGCATATTCATAAGCATTCAATAAAAATAAGCAAGATATGAGATTCTAGTTCACTTGCATAAAGTTCATGAGATAATGATGAATGAAAAAAAACTATTAAACATAAATGAATAATTGAAAATGAAGTGAGGAACAGTACCTTGAGTGGCCTACTCAAGTAGTTGTTCTCACTTTAATTGAACCCAAATCTAACTAACAATTCTACGCATCCCATAAAATTAACTCCATTTATTGCATATCATGAAAGATTACACAAGATCTCTTATAGATTGTATTCAATCATTCTAAATATTTCATGTATTGAAACTAAAAATTAACTAATTTATCTATGTATTCAACCAATAGATATATACAAGCTTGAGGGAATCTTATTCAAAGCAACAACTTAATTGAAATCATTAACTCCACTCCCAGATATTAGAGCGTAGAGTTAAGAATGATTTATTCAACCTATAATTGATAAGGAAAAAGAATCCTAATAGGACTAAAACTCTGTCAAAACAAAATTGCATGTAAACATACAACCATTTGTCAAAATCCTGTAAGTGAAGGAGACCTCTTCTTCAACGTTTATTAACTGGTTATAATAATGCACGTTCAACCTTCATCAAGTGCCTTTAATCAACAATCATCACATTCAACTTAACTAGGAGCTCCCCTATTTTGTTGTCCAGCGTTCCTTTTGCTGTGGGTTCATCCTACAACTGTTGTGTGCCACAGTTCCTCTTCAGCTACAAACAAGTTAATTTTACAAATCATGTACACAAGGATAGCTATCACAATCAAAACATAGCATTCCATCAACATCTCATATATATCTTCATATAAACCATACAATACTAGTATATTATAACCATAATTCCATCATTATATTTTAGGTTCAAGTCTACATAATAGATATGAAATGATAGTATCATATAGGAGCATTGTCTGGAAAGTGTATCTAAAAGTGTCTCAAAATATGTATGAAAACAATAGAAAATGAGCTATCATCTGGACCTATCACACATGACCTCTCTTTTCTCTCCTATGGGGGGAACATCCATTGTACTTATGTGATAGAAGTAGTCCTTAGGGGTTAATCATGAGTTCTTCTATCTTCTTCACTTGTACATTCTATTTCATTGCATCATTGCTCTTTTGGAGAGTGGTTTTTATTTCCCATTAGTTTTTTCTCCTTTACTCCATTTTATGAGAAACTTGTACGAGTACCTAGCATTGCCTAGTAGTCGTGACTCATCATTAGTGCATACATTACTCCCTAAGTTGCATTTAAGGGGGGATGTTAGTGTAAATAGTCATTATCATACCTACTTAACTAATCAACTTTCTAGGATTGACCCATTCACACCTGGCTTAAGTTTACTTATATTTGTTTTGCTTTTATCTCACTTCATATGGTTGAGACATGTGTCCTCATGACTTGAGATACATATTGAAACTTTCTCACACACTTGTCAAGTGAGATCACAAGTCTCATCTATGGAGGGGTAGTCAGAGTTTCACTCCTACCTTCTCACCTCCTCGTCCTTTCCTATATATGCAATTCTTGATCATTGTATCTAAACACTCTTCATTTTTATATTTATTGATATACTATTGTGCTTATTTTGTTCACTTGTGGAAGTTTGTTTCATGCTCTTGATCTTGCCATTCTCCAACACTATTCACATAGACAAACTATAAATTGATCAAATAAAGATTGATTTGAGAAGGGAAGATATATGTGCACATGTCATAAAATTTTGGGCTGAAATTGGCTAGTCAAAGGTGAGGGTATCCTTGACTAGGAAGGGTGACTCCTGATATGTAAAACCCTATTTTGCAATTTACAGGTCTACATTATTGTTCCTATCCTGAAACATATCATCTTTATATCTAAACCTACAAAAACATGACAAAGAGAGGGGAAGGGGATGATATAAAAGAGTTTTCCTCAATCAAACCCATGTTTTGGTATTTATACCTCCACGAATTGTTGATTTGTTAATGGATACAGTGTGTGCTTTGAACCTTAAGTGTGTTTAAGGTTGTAATGAGCTATAAAATACAAAATAAATGAAGAAACCCTACTCAAATATGTTAGAGAAGTATTCATAAATGATAAAATGTGTTAGAGAATGATTTCTAAATGACACAATCAATATCAACCCAAGCAAAATTCAAATACCCAAGGGAAAATAAAAGTACATAAATACCCTACTTAAGACAACAAGGAGATTGAAGTCTAAAGATGAGAACATGCTGAAAAAATTTCTTTAGGTACTTGAAATCATCCAAAGCTATCTCCAAACCCTAGATTCCATCTTTTTCTTTTATTGGCATCAAACTACAATCATTGTGCTAAACTTAATCCAATTTTAAAATGGCTTGCAATTCTATAAAATAGAATGTAGATTTTAGCAGAGCTTTATTGTAATTGTGATTGCCTTGTTGATTTTAAAATAATAGTTCATGTTTATATAATAGAACATTGAATAATTAAAGTGTAGACCAACTCATTTAATTTTAATTTTTTTGGTTTTAATTTACTATCAAATCTAAAAATTAAATTCAAGTTGCATAAATTAAAGATTAAAATTATTAGGAAAAACACTTGGTCTAGGGTGCCCTCGCCCTTGACTAGTTGTTTTGTACACATTAAAATTTGATCATTGAATTTAGGGCTTTGTTAATCAAGAATTATCTAGAAAACAAGCATTTTTCGGGGTTAAAATGATGAAATGTGATTGAGAAGGCACTTTTAGGGTAGTATTGACACATTCTCCTGAGTTGAGGGGAAAATTCAAGGCTAAAAAGTGGTCCTAAAATTCACTAAGGGAATGGACACCAAAGTGATCCCCAAATAAAGTGTGAAATTGTGCTTTCACCTTTAGGGAGCACAATTTACGACACTACAAATAAAAATACTTTTAGAATGTTTGATTAGAAATGTGTGATTGAATACATGCGAGATTTGTATATATTACTTTTTGATGCTTCAAATATGATTGTTGTACATGACAAACTAATGTTTATATTGAAGTGTGCAAGTGTAGTGTCAATGGGAACTAGGGTCACATACTAAACCTCAATTATGTTCTTCCAGTTAGGCCAACCTTAGTCCATATGAAGGGACTAAGGTCATGTTTAATATGGACTATGTTGTAATATGAATGTGATTTTTATAATATGAGTTGATGTGTATTGTCATGTGAGTTTGATTGTTGTGTGGAAATTCATGTGTAGAAGGTTGTTCTCTTGAAGTTTTGTTTTGGTGTTAGTCCTTTCCTTGTAGTTAAGGGGGTTATAAGTAAGCATATTAAGTATTTTTAGAAAAGTTAAGTCCCTAAGTGTTAGGACTATGGATAAAGGGTAATTTTGAGTGTAGAAGTTTTTTTAATATTGTTTTCTAACCTCTTAAAATCACCATTTTTAAATGGTGACAAAATTTGAAGGTAGGATGAGGTTGGGGGAGGTGGCATCATCTCGTCCCATCCTTAAAATTGGTTTTAGGGTGGTTAAAAGAGGATAATATCTTCCATGACCAACAAAGAGGTGAGTACACATGGAGGCTAGTTGATAATGAAATTTTCCAAGTGAAGAGACTTGGAGGTTCCCTAAAGAGTTAGGCGTCTCTAAAGGAGAGTCCTTAGGGTTTTGATAAGATTTAAACAACCAAAGATGGAAAAAATCTTCTCTTATATTTATGCATTTATCCTTAGGAAAACAAATTGCTTCATTATCATTACCCATTATTTTAAGCTATAAAATTGAGAAGTGAAAGAGAGTTGGGGTGGAAAGCTAGAGAGGAAAGTGGAGACAACTTGAAAATAGGATTCAATAAGGGTCTATCCAGGTTGGTGTTGGGAAAGCTCTAACAAGTTAGGATCTACTCTTTTTAAATAATATTTTTTTGTTTATTGAAATTTTGTGTATGAGTGTGAATGTATATGTTGTCCATATTATATTTTGTAAGAAATGTGTTAATGGGATTTGTGAAAAATATTGTGAAAAAAGTTGTTGAATATATTATGTTAAATAATTACTATGATTTGTTTTGGGAGAAGTGTTGTTTAGGGTAGATTCTCTCTATGGTAGAGGATCCTCCATATTGAAGGGGGTTTTGAGTGGGTGTGGTTCCCTTTGGGAAGTTTATGAGTTTGAGTACCCATTCATTTTGGTCATGGAATTTTGGTAATGGAGGTCTGGGAAGATTTGTGAAGGAAATATATTTGGGAGAAGCTATGAATTTGGTCTATATATTGTCTTGGATGAATTTATGAGTTATGGTGCTTGGAGAGGAAGATATAATTATTATTGTACATGATTTTTTCTTCCCATTGGCGAGTCCCCACTCCCCCAATATGGAATTCGCATGGAGAATTTCTTGGGATGTGTATTCATGGTTTGGGGTTGTTGTGTTGCAAATGTATTTGATTTTAGTTGGAACCGTATAATATTTATGTGAATACCCGATTTTCTATGTTACCCCTAGCTTGGGGGTGAATTTTTCTCCAATCAGATGGTTGAAAGGTGAGCTTCCATTAGCCCTAGAAGGATTTTTTCCTTGGTTATTTTTTTTAGGTTCAAAGACTTGAGTGGATAGCTTTTTAGGTGCAAGATGTGTATCTTGTAAATATTTTTCATTTGTAATCCTACATTGTAAGTTTTTTTAAAAATAATAATTATATTTTCTTAGTCATCTATTTTCTAAATGTGAACAATATTCTAATGAAAATGATCATATTTCTCTACCTAGAAATAAAACTAAAAAAATTATCATATTGATTATTTATTTGGTTGTGTTAAAATGATTCATAGAGTCAATGTAATGGGAAATTTTAGTTATTGGATATGTCAAGTTGTTGTAGATTATGTAGTATTTTTTTATGGATAATTATATAGAAGTAATAACTGACCTAAGAAGGAAAATTGGTGTTGTTGAAGAGGTGTATAGAAAGGAAATACACAATTATATTTGAATAAATATATTTTGTATATTATTTATTGAGCACACAAAATTTGCTATGCTAAATGTAAATTATATGTATATATTTTCTTTCAAATTAGTTGAAAACATGTTATTGCATTATGTTTTATCATTTATTGTCATTTTTTATATTATTGTGTACATCATGAAAATAAAGGTGTATACTTTTATATATATGACTATGTTACTTGTGAATATATAACCATGTTAAATATCTATACACATGTATATATCATACACACATACATATATATATATATATATATTATATTTCAAAAAATAATTATTTAATATGTATATTTTATATGTACAAATATATAATATATACTTACTATCTCACACATGTATATTTTATTCATCAAATTTTATTTTTATTTATTTTTATCAAAGTGTGTAGGTGTTGTAGCAAAGGGAATAGTTCATCCCTTAATCGGGATGTGGTTCCCTATGGAGACAACATCCCTAAGGGGGATGCGACCTCCTCATAGGGGTCATCACCTCCAAAATAATAATGGTGATGTGACACCCTGTGGAGGTTGCAGCCCCTAAGGGGGAACCTAACCTCCATAAAGGGGACATCTCCCTCAAAAAGATATGATAAAAATGTGTGTGTGTGTGTATTTATAGAAAATTTAAATAAAAATGATAAAATAAAACACTTAAAGCCATTAATAATGATTGTTTTTGTTTTTCAATAAAAAAGAAATATTATATTGTGAGCGGAAGAGTGGGTGGCCCTCCAAGCTGGCGGAGGGCAACAGATAGTTTGTAGTGGCTGGCATCCACGTAAGGTGACGGGCGATGATTTGGATGATATAGAGCAGAGTTAGTACTTGGTGTAAGGTAGAAGTATGGGTTTTAATGAATTTTTTTAAATGCCTTTCCCTTAATGATAGCCTCACTATCGGAGTCGGGGATGTAGGATGAAATCCCTGATGGCGAGACAGCTCGCCAAGCCAATAAATGATGCTTGGCTCGTGTGGCGGCGTCATCGCTTGAAGATTGTGGACATTATTAATTTTAGGAGTCAGATGTGTAGCATTTTAAAAGTTATTTTGGGTTTTGTTGCTCTGTTTACGGTGACGGGTTGGTTGGCTTTCTTTGCCTGGTCTTTGGAATCGCTGGTGGTTGTCGATGGCTAGGCAGTCGAAGTTTGTTATTGCGGTTTTGGTGGAGGGATCGGTTTGGTTTGGCACAGACACTCTGGTTTCTTTGCTTGCTACAGAATGTCAAGTTGCTTTTAGGGAGGTGACTGACCAAAGGCTAAAAAGAATTCTAGTTAACAATGATCCACTTATAGTGGCAGTGATAAAAATGGTATTGGGTAGAGGGCACCTGGAGAGGAACGAGTATGGGTGCGATAATGCACACATTTCTTCGCATTTCTTGGCCTCATTGTTGGATAGCCAAGTTTCAAAGGAGATGGTGAAGGAGTTGTTGGTCTGGTTGTTTAGGAAGGACCTGGTAGGAGGTTTGGATGTGGTGCTTAAGTCGGCAATAATCAGAACTAGGATACCACAACCTTCAGACTTGGAGCTCCTGGAAAAAATGAACAAAGCGGTCAAGTTTTATCCCTTACTTTTGGATTTGAGTGGGTTGGCCCTTATGTGCCATAGGATGATTGTGGCAGTGGCTGAGGAGTACCTAAAGAAGGTGCTAGGTTTGATGGCAGCTGGTGGTGTCGATTGGGTAAAAGATTTTGTATCTTTTGCAAAATTGAATGGTTTTTTGTAAATAGTGGTCTGTGATTTTTAAATTTTGGGTGCTAAGTGAGTAGGTTGGTGGTGGTAGCTTATAGTTGGGGTTCTTTTTTTTTGTGGTCTGGTAAATAACACTGTAAATCTTGAACTATACTTTTCTCTTTGTGTTGGCCGTATGAAGTCGTTTGTTTTTTCTCAAAGTTGGCGAATGTAGCAGGTTGTTTCCACTCTATACTGGTCGAATGAAGTAGGTTATCTTTTGTTGGGTTTGGTTCAAAGTGAAAATCCTGCCAAGCAGACGCATGTATATTTTCTATACTATTTAATAAAAATATTGCCTTACATATCAAAAAAATATATTATATTTAAACTCGTAACAAATTTTCAAAAAAAGGAACTCAAAATGTAGACAATATATACACACACACAAATACATACATACATACATACATATACACACACATGTACATGCATATATACAAATACACATACATGTGTGTGTGTTTGTATATATGTACATAAATGTGTATGTATGTATGTATGTATGTATGTATATATATGTGTGTGTGTGTATACATATATACATACATACATATACATACATACACATATATACACACATATATACACATACGTAAATACACATACATAAATATACATACATATATATACATATATACACATATATACACATATACACATATACACACATATATATACATATACACACACATATACATACATATGCATACACATACACATACACATACACATACACATACACATACACATATGCATATGCATATACTTATATAAAATATACATTAGTGCAAATTCTTAAATGTGGATTCAAGAATAATTCCTCAAATGATCAAAATTATAATAGTGTTTAGTTATGTAGGGCTTATCCTTCAATCTTCCTTCTTTCTTCATGCCCAACCTGCAAAATCAAACAAATGAAAGTCAAATGAGAATATTGAAATCCTTTTTGTTAGAGTGTTTTAAAAGTTAAGTTTTTCTCATTTACCCTAAGATCTAAGGACCTTATTTAATTCACACCCAAGGGATGGGAATGCTTGCACATCCCATTAGTTTTAATTTAAAATTAAGATTGAATTATTCTTTCAATTTAATGAAGCTGGAATATGTTGGGGACTTATGTGCCTAAGTACCTACATTTTCAAGTTACTATGTGGAGAATTTGAGTAAAGGTAGTGCCCTTTGAAATTAAAATAAGGGATTAATTAAATTTTAAGCTTTCTTATTTAGAAGATAATGAGATGATAAAAAAATAAAATTATTTAATTTAACCCCTTAAGATTTGTTCTTTTGGAAGTTCATTTTAAAAAAATATTCCAACTGAATTTGAAATTCGCTCCCTTAAGCAATTTAATCTAAATGTTTGATATCTAGAATTATAGTTGGTTATTTGATTTAGGTATTTTTTTGTATTAATAGTAGTATATCAACCATTACATGTTTTTGCCATAGCAGCTTTCAACACATCGTGACTAGATTACAATTGCATATCAAAAAAAATTATGACAAAGTGTTCAATATCTACTATAACTGGGTATACCAAAAAACAATGAGATACAACATATCACACGTATATTTTTTAAGTATAAAAACTTTTACAAGTATAAGGTTAATAATTTTTTAGACTATACAAAATTACCAAACGGTGCTTTCATATATACTCGAATTGAGAGAAACTACTGAATATTAGTCATTACAACTCTTGTTGTTGCCTTCAATGTCACCCCAATTGTCCTCCCTCTTAGGTGGCTAAGCATTGGATCTGACCTCTTCTGTGGTTGTGGTTGCATCATCATTTCCTTGGGGCCCTACATGTTGTGGTTCCTTGGGCCTTTATGGACCTCCACTAGCTACATTGTTGAACACTCTTTGGAATTCATTCAAAGCTCTAAGAAATGTTTCAGTCTCCTCATGGTTGTGGTGCCATGCATGCCCAAACCTCACCTTCTCCATGTTGACCATCATAGTGCCCTCCCTAATTAGCCTCATAAATTTGGTCATGGAAATCTATATGTGGATTCATACCTACAAAGCAACTTTGAGAAAAGTGAGTTTTTTTTATGACTCAGTAAGTGCCCTCTTGCAACCCTCAAACTTATCTTCATTTCTTGCTTTCCAAATGTTCCACATGATTTCAGTGGATAAACTATTCCAAAACAACTTACAGTCATTACCAATTTTTGAATCATTAAACAAAACATCCTTCCAAATGATTTTACCATGTTTATCCCAAATTTTTAGACTATAATAGAATATTTTCCATACTTCTTTTGCATAAAAACAATCAAATAAGATATGCCTTATAGATTCAGGAGTTCTACGAATGCTACAGATATCAACATCAGAATGATTAATCTTAAATGGAATTTTATGTAATAGAATAAGCCATTTAAAGCAAGCCTTTTTAGGCTCCATAACATTATGCCAAATAGAAGAGAAAATTGTAGCCATTCTTTATCATTCATAGAGGTTCCCCAACAACTATTATCATGTTCAATAATGGGAGTGTTGTAAACAAGATCCTTATAGATAGTCTTGGCTTTGATTTCAAATAGAACAGTCCCATCCTTCCACATAATATCATTGGTTAAATCGAGCCTTTTCTCTATATTCCTAGGAAAGCTAGCTTCCTTGCAAGCTTCCAACAATATAGAGTATGTTCTTATGTTGGATGAAGGGAGGTCAAAATCAGAGCACAAGATATTCCAACTTTTTAATTGCACATTGGTCAATATGTCACTAAAGACTTTAATGCCTTTTTGGTTCCAATTTTTAGCCGAACATCCTTGTAACAAAACAAGGGTTTTGTTATTATGTTTCTAGTTCCACCAAATGGAACTGTAGGTTTGACACTTTAGATTATTCTTAAGTGTTAAATTATTAACCTTGAACTGAGTATTGCATTTGATTAGCTCCCACGTCTTCCATAGGATTTTGAAAAGCATCATAGGGTGTTTGTTGTTGAGAATATCACTTAAGCGAAACAATTTACAAGCTTTGGTCCGTTTGGGCACCACCAATTGTATGTTATTCCTTACCAACACCTTCAAAGGTTCATTCCCATCCAATGCCTTGACAATCCATTTAGTGGCCAAGGCAATACCTTGCAATCTTATGTGCTTTAGACCCATGCCACCATGCAATTTTCCAAGCAACAACACTCTCATTTAATAAAATTCTTCTTCCTCTTACCTTTTCCATTAGACCATAGAAAATTACTTTTTCTTTTTTGAATTTCATTAACTTGATAATAGCAAAAAATTCAAATTGAAGTGAAGTATATATTGTAAGAGGATAGGATATTTTGGAAAACTTGTAGCTTACCTACCAAGGAAAGGTACTGCCTATTCCACCCTCCTAACTTCTTTTCAATTTTTGTTCTGATCCAATTCCACATTTCCTTAAGATTGGGACTAACAACAAATGGTATCCCAAGATATCTCACTTGTTTGTTGGGGCCACCCCATAGGAAGTCGTACCTTTTTAGCCAATTTGGTGGGGATTCCTCCCACCCTAGAACAATAGATTTAGCATTAGATATTTTTGTACCAAATGCTTGACAAAAAAATCAAGATTTTTCATCAAGGACTCCATATTATCCTGATCAAGTTCTTAGAAAATAACAGTATCATCAACAAATTGTACATTGATTAGCTCACTTTGATTAGGGAGCTTGATCCCCTTAATCTTTGGTGAGAAAATGTGATATCTCAAAAGGTAGAAAAGGGCATCTAAAGAAATAAAAAAAGGGTTGGTTCCAAGGGGCACCCTTGCCGAATGGACCTTTTGAGGTTAAATTCATCTGAAATTGAGCCATTCACTTCTACCTATATAGAAACATATTTCAAAAGAGTATCCACCATTTTTCAAAATATACTAGGAAAGCCAAAGGCTTGCAAGATGGTTCTTAGAAAATCCCATTCCATTTGGTCATAGGCTTTTTCAAAGTCAAGTAGGAGCATCGTTGCATTCTATTTGGAGTATTTTCCCCACTCCATGGCCTCCCAACTTGTTATCAAGTTCTCCAAGATATATCTTCCTTTATGAAGCTTGTTTGAGTATTGTTAATAAACCTTGGAATAATGTTGACCAACCTTAATGCAATTATCTTAGCCAATATCTTATATGAAACATTTAACAATGTTATTGTCCTCCAATTCTTAACTAAGGTCTTATCACCCCATTTTTGTAGGAGCTTAATTACCCCCTTGTTAATGCTTCTACCCAGGGAACCTTTATCTAGAGCTTCTTGATATACTTGCAAAAGATCATCACACACCCAATTTGAAAAGACCTTATAAAACTCCACAGGTAGACCATCACACCTAGGAGATTTGTCATTATTCATAAAGAGGATGGTTTTAATTATTTCTTCCTTGGTTATATTTGCAAAGAGCTTTGAGGAGTCCTCCTCGGTGATTTTTCTTGGGATGAGTCTTTTGATGAGGGCTCTAGCACTATGACTATCTTAAGTTCCACCCTTAGAATTGAACAAGTTTTTAAAGAAGGAATGAAACTGTTTCAGGATTTCTTCCTGGGAAGTGAGTATTTTGTCCTCATCCCAAATTTGGTCGATCTGGTCTTTAACATTTTATCCTTTATGTACTTAAAGAAGAATTTGGAGCCTTTGTCTCCATAGCTAAGCTAGTTTTTAACCCTTTCACCCTATGAGCTTGGATTTTTCTTAAGCTATTTTTGGCCATAACCAAATCTTCACACAACCTCTCATCGTTTGAATATTCCTGTAGCCTTGATTTTGCCACTAACAGGTAGTCTTGTAGATCTCTTTCTTCCTTCCTACTATCCATAGCCTTTTTCTTGCCAATTGTCTAGAACAATATCCTCCAACCTTCCACATTTTTGTTCCATCTCTCAATGGTAGTTACATCCTTTAACATCCATTTATTTATTTCCTTGAGGAGGAGATGGATTCTTTACAATCACTATCTTTTAGTAGATGGGTGTTAAGGATAAATCCTATCTTTTTTATGCTTTCCTTTGGTCTTCCTTGGCAGGTTATAAGTTTTTCCTTAATTGGGTGATGGTTAGAGAGGGTGCAAGGGTATACACACACCTTTATGCCATCCTCATTTGGACTGAAATTAAAGAAGTCCCTATTTGCATAAATCCTATCCAATTTGTAGTATATCCTATTGCCCTCTTTTTGGGCATTACACCAAGTGTACCAAATCCCTTGACAATCCTTTTTGATCCCTTCCATGGGGTCAACCAATTTGAGTTTATTCTTTAGCCTTTTCCAGAAGTGCTTCTCACTGCCTTTCCATGACATGTCAATCTCACCCCATTTATCTTCTAGAGATGTTCCACCATGTTGAAATCTCTACCCAACACCCAAGGGATGTTTGGGAGATCGGTTAGCCATTGCTAGAGAACAATCATGTCCCTATGGTCATTGGGGGCATATATAGAGCATACCCCAAAGGTAACCCCATCTTTCTCTAGAGTAACCCACACCACCCTATTGCAGGGGGAGATGCCACTACTATTAACATGTTGTGTCCACTGGTTGGACATTAACACAACAAAAATACCCCTCCCTTTATAATGAAAAGTGGTAAAAAAAAGTAGATCCATTCCAAATGAATTTTAGATTTGTTTCCAGAGTAAAACTAGTGGCTTTTGTTTCTTGGAGAAACACAAAATCCTTGATTTTCTCAAGGTTTAAAAACCTTCTTATAATTTTTTTTTTTTCAAGTGTGTCAAGGCCCCTGACATCCCAATAAATATTGTTAAGGTTCATTTTCACTAATTACAAGAGTATCCTCTTGTTCACACCTAAACTGTTTAAAACATTTAGGCAATTTTTCCTCAATCTCTAACCTCTTTGCAATAGGCATCTAAATCACACTGCTTTTCTTTTTCCTTTTCATTTTGGAAAGAACCACACCCTTGCCCACAAATATGGAGTTACCATATTTACTTGGCCTTCTTGGCCCAACTCGTGGCTTCCAAGTTTGGGAAAGTTTTCCATCAATGATATTCTCATTCTCATTACACCCTATGACCTCAACTTGTTCCGCATTTTCTTTCAATTTTTACTTAGCTTTCTTATTCCCTTTCGTGCTATGTGATTTTTCTTTATTGTACACCTTAGGTTTCAATTGGATAGTGATATATTCAACAGAGGAAGAAATCTCTTTAAAACCAAGGGGGTGGATATTTTTTTTAGTTTCAGAGTTATGGTCAAGGTCGGGGCTATGATTGGGGGCATTTTGGGATTCCTCAACTAGCAAGGATGACCCCAATTTGATGGAGAAGTTTACTTTAGGATATCCTAGAAAAGCTTCACTTGTCTGGGGTTCCCTTGAGACCAGAGAGGGGTTCTCCCATTTAGTGCATGAGTTAACCTTAAGACTGGTCAACTAAGTGTTTAATCCATTAGGGCTAGCAACCTCCATAGGCTCCTTATCTTTTACAGAGACCCTAGTCATCTCCAAGGAGGCATCCCCATTTCTCCTAGCCAAATTATTAGCCTTAACGTTGTCCTAAACTTGCTTAGTTTTTTCAAAATAGAATTGGTTAGAGGTTATATTAAATCGCTATTCATAAACCTTTGAGGCACTATTATCAACATATTTATTTAATAGATTGCCTTTAATTCTTTTCCTAATTTTTTCATAGCAATCTATTGGGCATTTAATTTCTCTATTAACACCGGATCACTAGTAAGATATTGGGTGGGGGGGTTGATGAAGAAACCACCTCAACAGAGATGGGTTTGCAATTTTTCTGAAATTTGAAATCTCCTCACACCCTTATTGCGAAAGAATGGTGAAAGAATTTTGTAAAAGAATCTCGAAGGGGTTATTGCATGGGGCTTGAGTAGAGACCGTTCTCCCATGGGGCACCCCTCATCACAAACAACATCCTTCATTAAAGAGGGACTGTACTCCTTAGTTGAGGATTGGTTCTCCTTTAAGCACAAGGGACAAACAAGATCATGGGGGTTTCCTTCCGCATTCATAGTTCGTAAGACAAAAGTGACTACCTTAGGGTTTTTAATAGGATTTTTAGCCGAGAATGGCCTCGAGGTGCCTTTTTTTAATTCTCTTTGAATTATTGGGCAATTTTTCTTAATATGCCCCTATTTACGACACAGATAACAATCATTGACATTGCCCAAGATTTCTAGAGGGAAAATGAAATGACAAATGTCTCAATTGATTACAATGTTTTCAGTGATTTCCACCCCAAGAACCAAAGACACGAGGGCACAGGCATCCAAATGTGGGAGGGACACTTTGGCTTCATCTATCTGCACAACTCCGCCTATTGGAGCCATAATCTACATAATGATTTTTTGAAATTTTGGAGGGAGGTTCTTCATGACCACCTAGCTAAGGCACGATAGAGCAAGAATCTCTTTAGCAATTGCCACAAGGGATTGACCTAAGGAACAAAAAGTGCATCCCCCTATGTTCCAATAGGTTTTTTCCATGGTCTTTTCTTGCATGGTGTTGTTCCTCAAAAAAATGATAAATAATCTAGTTGTATCATTCTACAAAAACTCATATGGATACTAAATTTATTAGCCCAGACTTTTGAGAACCAGGCATCAAAAAATTTCTTGGTAGGGACCTTATTTGTATCCATCACTGCTAATAAAATTACAGAATCCTTTAACCTAGATATTTCCTTATTAATTACTCCTTTCATTTCAGAATTAGGAGAGATATGCAAATCACTAGCATTTTCAGAGGGAAACTTACCTTCATCGTGTCCATTATCATTGAGCCTTACCTCCATGAGAAACAAAGCATGAGTAGGAACAACACCTTTGTCTACAAGTTCCTCTTTGAACAATTTAGCCACATAACCCTAGGCTTCACAATTTTTACCATTATCAACCCCAATCACTTGGGGGTTAGGGGGTCTGTACCCCCCTCCATTAATAGTTAGAGGAATTGAGAACCCACTATAACCCCAAATCACTAAGTTTGAAGCAGTAACAAAGAATACACACATGTGGAGGGGAAAATCTGCACTAAAGCACACCACAAACTTCAAGGGCACATTTGGAAGCAATTAAAACAAAATAAATGCAAGGGTATAAGGCACCCACGAATAAGAAAACCTCCATGGGGGTGTGCACGACCTCCCCCACACGACTTGTAGGAAACTAGTTCCTAACACATTCACCCAAGCATGCTGTCATTGCCATTTGATTTAGGGATTCAATCTCTTGAGTTAATTAATTTAATTGTTCATTAATGAGAATTATATATTATTTAATTAAATTTAAAATATCAAATGCTATTTAAATTATTATCAAACAAAATGATTTGAAAATAATCTTGTGGCCATTATATATCTTTTAATAGTTGATTCCCTAATTAATATAAATTACTTGAATTAAATAAACGGGTTCTAATGAAATCTTTAACTATTATGAAATAAATTAAAAAATTACTTCAAATTTATTCCTTTAATTTTTAAATTATTACATGGAGATTCAAAAAAAATATTGGGTTGTGTGAACCTAGATCCTATACCTGCGAGAACACAACAAATGAACACATTAATAGGATCAAATGCAAGTTAGAATAGAGATTCCTCAAAAAATCCATTTGAATGCAAAAGAAAAGGAATGAATTGAAGAACACAACAAACTTGAAGCTAAGATATCAAATCCTATTCTAAAACAAAGCAAACTCTTAATCTCTTGAGGGAGTTGGTGCCAATTTGATGTCAAAATTGGCCCTTTCCCAACTCCAGTGATGTGATGAAGATGATTTGATGAATATTGTGATCCACTTTGTTGAAGATTGATGAATTCTCCAAGACAAAATCTGCATAACCTAGCTATAAAACTCAATAAGATGGATGAAGATTGCTATGAATTTGAGTATAGTAAGTTTACTCAAGTTGTGGATGATGAAATGAGGAGATTAGCCTCTTATTTATAGAATGTCAAGTTGGAAGAATTCCCAAAAGAGAGCAATGTGGGACTAAGAATCAACAAATGGCAAGGTGCCACTTGTAAACATGTGAGTGGACAGAGGATGTCCAAGTTTTGAAGAATGTGTCAATAAATGCATATATTTGAATTTTGAAATTGTTGAAATGACATGTAAGAAGGAAAGAAGGTGCATTGAATGCCACTTGGCTCAAGGAAAAATGACCTTTTAGGTGGAGTAAATGCCTTGTTGGAAGGACAAAGTCCACTTGGATTTTGAATTCAAATTTGAGGAATATTCCTTTATTATGCCTTTTGAGAGAAAATAGAGATTTAATAAATGAATTAAATCTATTTTCTTGTGCGAGTTGCAAAAGCTAGAGGATGGGACATGAGAAGAGATTAAATTAATCAAAGTTAATTAATTTAATGAGAGATCAAAATGATGTGACATATTGATTTAGATTTATGGATTGATTTAAATCAACATGAGAAGAATATGATTTCAAGATTAATTAAATAAAGATTTTTATTTTATTTAACCAAGGAGATGAAGTTAGATTAAACTAAATAAGGTTTTAATTTATTTAATTTAATGGATTGACTTTAGAGATTTAATCAAATAAAATTGATTATTTAATTAAATAGGGATAATTAGATCAGACTGATTGATTTAATTAACAAGAAATGATGACTTAATTAGATAAATGATTTATTTAATTAAGAGAGGAACATTGATGAATTTAATCAAATAAAGTTATTCGATTAAATGGTTAGACTGAGGGATGATTTAGGATGAAACGCTGTTAGTGGTTAGGATCAGATGTGCAATGTCAATCAATATATTTTACGTGTCTACATTTTGCCCCTTGAAGCAATGCACTCTTTGCGTTGGTTCAAAGAATAAATGGTCTCGATCAAAAGCCAAAAAAAATCTATTTTAAAAAAAAATTGCCTCACTGCTACCTCAGCGAAGGAAATTATGGTAATATACTACCCCCTCGAGAGATCGGATGAAAATTCTAATTTTTTTGGGTGATCTTGCAAAAAAAGAGAACAAGGTGCCCGACAAGTCCAGAAAGGCTCCGCGAGGTCAAAAAAGGAGGTAAAATGCCAAAAAATGGTGCGAAATGACCCTTGTATGGACAAAAACGGGATTGGGGGTCCAAAACCCTAGCAGGATAGCTGAATAGGGTCAAAAAACCCTAATTTTCAAGCTTAAATAGGCCTCGAGGGGCCACTTCTAGTTCATTTGGACACATTCAGTCTTTAAGAACTTTCGCGATTTGAGCCTTGATACCCTGACGAGATGGCACAACAACAACTCCCGTTGCATATCTCTGACCGAGTACGGACATACCAACAACCTCCCAGCATTGGGGCACTGATATGTGATCCTTACTTGAGCTTCATTTTCGTTTTACGCGTTTATTTATTGTATTTAGAACTAGGTCTCTTTCAACGGTGCTATAAAGCACCTCTAAAATTTCAAACTGGACCGCCATCACAAGATGGACTACCGCGGTGGAGTTTGGAATTTGAGAACAGACTTCAAACTTTGACGCCTTCGTGAGATGGAGCGTTGGATGTCAAACTCCGACACCAAGACAGACTTTAGAATTAGGGTTTGGAATGCTTGAACAAAGTGCACCGTCGCGGTGCATTTTGGGATTTGAAGATGCTAGCGTCACTATTTGCAAATTTCAAACTACGACACCTTCACAATTTGCAACGCTGGGCTAGTTTTTTGAACACTCAAGATAAAATTTCCTGATGATTTTAACACGGTGATATTTCCTGATGCAGGAGGGGGTGAGGAACCTCTATTCTCGCGAGCACAGATCGTGGGAGATATTCAGTTATTTGTGAGATATGACCAATGGGGAGTAGGATTGACTTCAAGAGATGGGGCTATGGTACATTACCTATGCAGCACCTATGTGGACCCATCTTGGCATGATGTCTACGCTTTTCGAGAGATGGCACAGTGAGACATCGTCCTTTCATCTTTCCACTGGCGAGGCCACCATTACCTTGGAGGATGTGTGGAGCATCCTTAGATTTCTGATACATGGTCGACGAGTTATTCATGATATGGATGTCGGATGGGATGCTTACTATGCAGTCCTCGCTATAGAGGACATTATTTTTTGCGAGAGCCAGATAGAGCTAGAGCTCCACAGGATGCTCACGTCACCATTTCGTTTAGTGATTGTTGCCATCATTTCAGGTCTTGTCACTCTGGATCAATGAGGCTGGTACTTCAGTCCTAGCTAGGGGCTTTGCTGGGAGTGGATGGTTCGCGACAGGCTAGTCTTTTTTGTATGGGGTCCTATTCTTATTGCCTCCCTTTACAGGGATCTTCATGAGTATGCATATCTAGACGATAGGGCACTTGGTGTAGGTATCACGGTCCTTCATGTGTGGGCATGGGAGCATATATCCATTCTTCGGCCGTGGGTTATTCCAGTGTTGGTCGAGCCCGATGATCCAATGGTTTTGTATTACAAGGGCGGTGTGTCCTTCACACACACAGGCGAGCACGAGATCCCTCATTGGGGGAGGGTCATTGATGAGATGACTGTGTTTACATGGTGCCCATACCTTGGTCGGCTTGGATGGGTCGATGATGTACAACAATTGTTCTTTGCTCGCCAGGATCAGCTCATGCAAGGACAACAACACACTATGATCGAGAGGTATCTGCCAAGACAAATTCAACGTCAGTTTGGCGAGCTACAAGACATGCCAGACAATGACTACGTGGCCATTTTTGCTCGTACAATATCGCAGGGTGCCTAGGGCCAATACATTCTTGCCCCTAAGGCATTGGACAATTTCAGGTAGCTGGTGGCCCAGCCATGAGCATATGATCAGGGGGTCACAGATCTAGGAGTGACTCAAGCGTATAGAGATTGGTTTTGACTGCCTCTACGTTTGACAGTTCTAGGTGCACCCTCCGTTCGACGGAGAGCCAAGGGGAGAGGGGTGGGTTGAGGACGAGGAGGTGGCGGTCCTCCGGAGGACAACTAGCATAGGACCATCCAACATAGGTCCAGCCAACATAGGTCTAGGTGACACAAGTTCAGATGGATCAACCTCATGGTGATGTACACATGCAGGACTGAGATCAGGGGTCAAAGGGTGGACATGACGAGCACAAGGATCTGGTTGCCACACCACCACGAGCCAGGGGTGAGGGCTAGCCTCACGTGCAACCTCCACTAGGACAGCCAGATCCGAGGGATAGGTTGATACTACAGTTACAGGCCCAGGTCCAGGCCTTGACAACAGAGAGGGACTAGGTCCGTGCGGAGAGAGATTAGGCAATTTTATAGAGGCAGGTCGCAGAGTTACTGGCGGCTGCAAAGATGGGCCACAAACATCAGCTAGAGAGTATGGCAACTTTCTCCTCTCACAACACAGTGCCCCTTCACTCATACAGGGAGGCCATTCGGGAGGTGGATTACTATTGGTTGCTTTACAATCAGGCTGTACCTAGACCAGCTTCGGCCCCAAATTACTCACAGTGGACCAGCCACCGATCGACAGAGGGTCACGATGACAAAGGCGAGGGCAATAGACAGGAGGGTTAGACCTCATTTTTTATTGAGATATTATTCTTTCATGCCATATGGGCTCATTTTTTATAGCCCATTGAGCCTTTTTGTACTCATTGACATACACACATGTATAGTGATCCAATTATTATTTTGTACTATGACAGTTACTTGATGATATATATGAGATGATGATGTTGATATGATGTGTCATGTACTATTTATTTATTATGCATTTATGGATGGTTCTATTTCTGTATGCTATGCAATAATGTTATGGTATTATGTGATGGATGTACTATATATGGATGCATTTCTTTCTTATGGTGTATGCGTTATGTGATGGTCATGTGACTAACAGATCTATATTATGCCTCCAATGAATGATGACATATGATATGTAAATGGATTTATATGATATGTGATATGGATGGATGATAGATGATATGTATGTTTATATGATGATTTATTTATGTTGATGCAAATGTGATGATTTATGTAATGATTTCTTTTTCGGTCTCTTTTCTGTTATGATGGTGATGATGTGAATGCAGTTATCAAAATATGTGGTTATGCAATGATGAATGTATGTGATTTTCCATGTATGATGTGTACTTATGACAATGATGTGATGTTATATATGATATGTTATGTGAAATGGTATGGAGATGATGATTGGTGTATATGCAAAATGACCTTATGATGTATATGTGATGGCATAATGAATACTTTTATGAGATGTTTTTATATGATTATGGATGGATGTATGCACTTAATGCAATGGATGGATTTAATTATGCACTGGATGGTTATAATGATATGGGGTGATTTATGAAATGTTTATGCAAAATGATTGCAATGTGGTGATTTATGTGATGTTTTATTATGATATGGATGGATGTTGGATGATATGCATGTTTATGATGATGTATGCTTTATGCAAATGGATGCAAATTCTTGACCTATTTATGTGATGTGATGGTGGTTATATGATTATGCCATGGATGATGTGATGGGTTATTTATGTTTCTTGTAATTACGTAAGAGATGGTTATATGCAAATGTGTATGTAATGTTATGATTATGAGATGCTTAGGATAAAAAATCTATATTATATGCATATGAGATGATCAATTTTTCTATATGATATGCATTGTGCTAACGATTTGTGGATGCAGGATTAATGATGGAGGTGATTAACTATCATAGTACCTTGTTAGCGTGAAAATCAAGAAGAAATGGAAGAAAGAAGAGATTTCAACAAAGCAAAAGATGATGATGATGATGAATATCTGTCGTGGAGTTGGGATTTTCAAAGGGCCAATTATCTTATGTTTGATAACACACATAATTACGATGCATCAAGGTATTAAGAACCAAAATGACGTTGTATTTAGTGTGATAGAATTTGACTCGACAATCAAATAGGAGTATCCTTCTTCACACCTGACATACAAAAACCTTACTAGGATGCACTTCAGGTACTTCAAACATCTCAGACCATAACATAGAAAGGCAAGCCTTCCTATGTGGTCAACAAAATATCTAAAACACCTTTCATACACACCTACTAAAGCAAGTATTCGTTGAGGTTATATTACAAGAATGTCCAACAAGCGCAACAGATAAAAAGATAATGATCATTTCCCCATTCCTATCTCTCTAAATCCCTTCATTGGGGACATCATTGAGAGGTCCTTGGAATGAGCATAATAAGATAAATCAAAAGACGAAGATACAACAAACAACCAAGCTGATGTTCTTCAATACTGCTAGCCAAGACTAAACTATGGTGATGTCTGATGTTGATGTCCATTGTAGGAAGGATGCATCCTAGGACATGATGATATCAGATGATTTGATATGGGACCGATTGGATGATAGGCTATTGACACAAAGAGTTGACCAACTTGCTTATGTACTAACCTAGACTTTGAGATTTTAACGTTTTGAGTTTTTACTTTTTAACCTACTAGACTTGTTTCTGACTGTTTTACCAAAGGTTGAGGATGACGATCATTTATTATGAGTGATATGTATTGTGGGTGAAAGTGAAATGGGACGAATGGATTTTTTCAAATATTTGGATGTTTTTGGAGTTTTGAAATGTTTTTGAGGTTGTTTTTGAGATTTTTTGAGATTTTATAAATGTTTTGATTTTCGATTTTCAAATGTTTTGGGTTTTTATGAGATTTTGACCAAGAGACTAACCTAAGGACCTATCCCAGGGGCCTCGGGGGCTGATCAACAGATTAGTCTTCCCTACGTTATACACGCAGAGACCACGTAGTTTGAATGGCAACTTGACCGATTTACAGATGAAGATGAAATGTCAGTTTATTATGATGGACTCCTAAAGGATTGACTTAAGTGTTTCGAGGGATGATCAAATATCAAGCTTGCCTACATTCAAGGCTCAGAGACCCGTAGTTCGACAAGACGACTCTATTTTTGACTTTTTGACTTTTTGACCTTGGGATTTTGATATGTTTTGAATGTTTTTGGATTTTGTGATTTTTTTATGTTTTTGAGATTTTTGGATTTTCTGATTTTCTGACTTCAAGAATATACACGAATCTTATTCGATGAGAACATTCTCCCAGCATGATGCAATAGACTACTCCGATAAAGGAAGGACAAACTGACCTTGAGAATGGGCCGAGTAGTACTAGGAGGGATCATGATACGAACACAGGGCCAAGCTATGGTGCAGATGCAGGTGGATGAGTGATGGATGGAGATCAAAATGCGATGGATGATGCAGAACAAGCCGTCAAGATCCTAGTGGATGGAAAGTGCTTATTTACACAAGGTGCCTATTTTCCAGGTTTTCACCAAGGTACTTGTCCAAAGTGCCACCAAAGTGGTTTTCACTAGAAGACAATTTTTTCTCTTTACTATTTTTTAATCCTTTTTCTGATTTTTTTGAATTTTTTACTTTTTGTTTTTTTTTGTTGTCACCAAGATACCTGTTTGCCAAGTTTTTATCAAGGTGACCATTTTTTTAGAACATTTTTTGATTTATTTTTATTTTTTGGTTCTATACCTTGCAAGATTAGGCATAAAACTTTCTGAGATGAGAGTTGTTCATGGGCTCCTGTAGAGGTTCCCCTTCGGGTGTTGATAACTGATATGCCCCTAACTTATAGCTTGTTGTGATAACAAATGGTCCCAACCAATTGGGTTCAAATTTTATTTTGCTATTTGGATTTAGGACGTTCTTCTAATTCTCCTTTAGTACTAGTTCTCTGACTTGGAATGTTTTGCTTTTGATTTTCTTGTTATAGATCCTCTTGAGTCTGTTCTGATAGACTTGCAAATGATTTAAAGCATCTTTACGCCTCTCATCCAGTAGCTCCAGCTCATTCAATCTTGATACTAGGTATTACTCATCTGTGATGAGGTTTTGCAATGATATTCTGAGAGATGGTAGCTCGATCCATAGACCAAGGAAAATGGGGTGGTGCCAGTGGGTGTACGGATGCTGGTTCGATAGGCCCAGAGGGAGGGATTGAGCTGCAGATGCCAGTCATGACCTATGTCATTGACTATTTTCTTGAGGATCTTTAAAATGGTTTTATTTGTGGCTTTTGCTTGGCCATTGCCTTGGGGATAATATGGGGTGGAGAAGCGATGTTGGATTTTGAATTTTTCACACAAGTCGCAGACATCCTAATTCTTGAATGGTGTTCCATTATCTGAGATAATAGCTTGGGGAACACCATATCAACATATGAGATAGTTCCGGATGAACTTTGATATTTGCTTCCCTATTATGTAGGTCATTGGTATGGCTTCGACCCACTTGGTAAAGTACTCGGTGGCTGTTATGATAAACTTATGGCCATTAGATGAAGTGGGAGTGATTTTTTCGATGAGATCGAGCCCCCACTGTGAGAAGGGCCATGGTGTAATGATGGGATGGAGCTCTTGAGCTAGAGCATGGATGAGTTCCCCATGTTGTTGACATTGTAGACACCTTCTGATGTAGTCGTGTGCCTCTTTCTCCATAGTGGTCAAATAATACCCCATCCTCAGTAGTTTCTTGGCCAAGGTCATTCCACTCGAGTGCAAACCACAAATCCCGCTATGCACCTTAGTTAAAGTAGTCAAGGCTTCATCAGTATTAAGGTAGCGTAATAAGGTTCCCTCTATGCTTCTACGGTATCAGGTATTTCCTAGGATGACAAACCTAGAGGATTTTTTAATAAAAGTTCTTTTTAAGCTTGAGGGTAGGTCAACAGGTAAGACACCTATTCATAGGTAAATATAAATGTCATGGTACCAGGGATCTCCAAGACCAACGATTTTGCACATAAATTCTGACTCTGGTACCTCGAATGCGGGCACGAGAAGTTGCTCTACCAAGAATTCATGTTTTAGGACATTGCGAGGGATGTCCAGTAAGGATCCAATTGTTGCCATGGTGTCTGTTACTCTGTTGTTTGCTCCGAGAATCTTCTCAAATGTGATCTTGATAAAGGATTCCTTGAGTCTCCACCAGTGTTTTGTATGGAGTGAGCTTATCAACCTTAGTCTGGTACTCACCATTCACTTGGTTTATTATCAGCTGAGAGTCTCTGTATACTCTGAGGGCTATGATGTGCCACTGCACTGCTATTCTAAGACCTATTGTTAAAGCCTCGTATTCTACAATGTTGTTAGTGCAAGGGAATGCCAATTTATATGATCTAGGTATGCAGTCCCCCTGTGGGGTGATAAAGAAGACACCGGATCCTAATCCATGTTGCATGTATGAGCCATCAAAGTAAAGTTTCCAGTGGTCAACTATGTTGAGATTGAAGATGGATTCGTCTGGAAACTCTGAGATGAGGGGATTCTCTAAATAGATTGGTGCTTCTGCAAGCTGATCTACGATGACTTGGCCTTTAATTTCTTTTCACTCCACATATTCAATGCCCTACTCTGATAGTATCATGACCCATTTGGCCATTCTTCCAGTGAGCATTGCTTTTGATAGTAAGTACTTGAGAGGGTCGATTTTGGCGATGAGTTTTATTTTGTGTGCCAGCATGTAATGTCTAAATTTCTACGATGCAAACACTACTACTAGACATGCTTTCTCAATGAATGAGTAATTTAACTCATGCCCCACCATTGTTCTACTAATATAATAGATGGCCCTTTTTGTCCCATTTTCATCGTGTTGAGCTAGAAGAGCACCAAGGGCTATTGTTGTTACTGACACATAAAGAATTAATGGCTTTCTTGGGATTGGTGGCATGAGGACTGGTGGTGTAAGCAGATATTATTTGATCTTATTGAAGGATTCTTCACACTTGTTATCCCACTTGTACGCTACTCCCTTGTGAAGTAGGTGAGAGTATGGATTCTATTTATCTGCCAGCTGTGCTATGAACCTTCAGATGGACTGAAGCCTGCCTTGGAGACCTCTTAATTGTTTCAATGTTTTGGGTGCCTCCATTTCAAGGATTTCTTTTACCTTAGCAGGGTCTACCTCAATACCTCTCATTGACACTATGTATCCTAGCAACTTTCTTGATTGTACACTGAAGACACACTTCTTTGGATTTAATCAGACCTTGTATTTCTCCAACTTGTCGAAAATGGCACTTAAGGTTTCTATGTGATCCTTCCTCTTTCTAGATTTGGCTAGTATGTCATCGACATAATCTTTGACAGTTTTATGAATCATGTCATGGAAGATTAACATCATGGCTCTTTGGTATGTTGCTCCTGCATTCTTCAAGCTAAATGGCATCATTTTCCAGCAGTAAGTCCCCCATGGACAAGTGAAGGTCGTTTTGTGTCGGTCTTCTTTAACAATCATTATTTGGTTGTATCTTGAGAAATTGTCCATTAGGGAAAGCATTTCGTGCCCCGCCATCATGTCTACGATCATGTCAATGTTGGGCAATGAGAAATCATCTTTTGGACATGCCTTATTTAGGTCCTTGAAGTCTGTGCAGATTCGAATGCCCCCATCGAGCTTTGAGACAAGCACCAGGTTTGACACCCATTCTGGATAGTCTATCGGTTGAATGAATCCTACGTCCAATAGCTTCTTTAGTTCCATTTTGACTAGTAGGGTGATTTGAGGGTGCATTTTCTTGAGCTTTTTTCAGACATGCTTTGCTTTAGGGTACACGGCTAGATGATGAACTACAATTTTTGGATCGAGCCTTGGCATGTCAGCATAGCTCCATGCAAAGTTAACTTGTCTCTCTCTTAAGAAGGCTGCTAGGAGCTCTTGTTCCTCTGATAGTGATGAATTTGCATAGAATGTGATGTGGGGTGTTTGTTGTGTTCCTAGATTAATTGGATTGCACTTTTCTGCTAGGACCGCTGATTTTTCTTGGTGAAGAGCTCTAAAAGGAAGATTGAATCTACCATCCTCAGGTGCCTCGAAGAGGTTTTCACCATTGGATGTGTCCTTTATTTTTACTTTTTTCGTGTTTGAGAGTGCCACAGTGTGGTTTTCACTCAAAGATTTAGATATTATTCTTAATTTCTCACTTTTATGACTAAGGGATTCAATCGTTTCCCCATAATAGGCCTGTGTATCTAGCTTAATGATGAATCCTACTTTGTGATCCCCATACAAAATATTATCCCGTAGTCCTATGAATTTTGAGAGTGCCTCATCGTTTTCGAATGTGTCAAGAATTGGTGGTCCTCGTTGGTCATAATTGATGAGTTGGGGGTAAACTAGGCAGATTTCATGGTTTTGGTTTTCAAACTCATAAGATAGGGTGCTAATCATGAGAAGGGTGGTATCCTCAAAGAGCCTGGGTACATTGGTTATGGGATCCTCATCATCACTGCTACTACAGACATCAGTCATATCAAAAGTGAAATTATCTAAGACACGACCAGTGGATACAGGTAAGCGAAATTCAGCTAGTATTGGTTCACAGGGAGTCTTGACTGCTTTAACTGGGGAACCTCGTCCACATATGGTTATACTTAGAGGGGTACATCTGAGGCCAATATTTCTCATTTGCGTCTCAGGAATGAGGGGTATTATAAGCCCATTGTCATTTTTCCCCAGTCTCTGGTTTTTGTCATAGCCCATTGCGAGCATCATTTGCAAACCTTTGCTTTTTTCATCCATTGGTAGATTGGCTGCTGGTCTATTATCTTGGTATAGGAGATGAGATGGGTCCTCCTCTATGACTTCTCAGCCGAGATCCCCCTAGCTTATGAATTTGGGATATTCAGGGGATGTTTGGGAAGTGGAGTCTTGATATGATTACAAACGTCCTCGTGATCTAGGAGATTGTGGTAACTCTCCTACCACAAAGGCATTTTTGGGAATCATATAGTTTCTACAACTGTTGTCCTGGATGATGACTTTGATATCAAAGATGGTGGGGATGGCGGGAATGGTGGGTGTCTCTATCACAGAAGTGGAAACGAGAGTGGCTGGATCAATGTATGGTGTTGATGGGCCTTCATCATTTTTAGGTACTTGAGGTATTTTGTAGTATTTTGCCTCAAGGTTCTTGCAGTAGGAGAATGGTTCAAGATCCCCATGGATGGTGACCTCTTGTCCTTCATATGTGAACTTGACACACTGATAGAAGGTTGATGCTACTGCTTGCATTGCATGGATCCATGGACGTCCTAGGAGAATGTTATAAGGCAAGTCGAGGTCCAGGACCTGACAGGTGATTTCCATGATAGCATGCCCTACTTGAATAGGGATTTGGATTGTGCCTTGGGACACTCTTTCCTAATCATCATATACTTTGATTGTAATACTTTTTCCTTTGTTGATGGAATCCTCTAATATTTTTAGGTTCTTAATGAGCTTGAGGGAACAAATATTCAAGCCTGCACCTCCATCCACCAAGACTCGCTTGACTTTATTTTTCTACACTAGAACCTCTAAATGGAGTGCACAGTTATGAGATGGTTGAGCAGGAAAATCTTGGTCAAAGAATGTAAGGAGATTCGGGGTAATGACATTTCCGACCATAGCTTGGAATTGTTCCACATCAAGATCTGCGGGGACAATGGATGAAGCCAATGCTTCCTCAAGGATTTTCTTGTGGGCGGATGACATTTTTAATAACTCCATGATGGAGATTTGTGTCGAGGTTCTTTTTAGCTAATCAAGGACATTGTAACCATTGGGAACAGATCTAGGTGCGGGTACTCTTTTTGGTTGGGATGATCCTGTGATGGTAATTTTGCCACCTCTTGTGGTGACTCCACAATCGGTATGGGCTCCTTTGATGGTGATGGTAGCACAATAGTCATCCAGGGATGCGACGACATGGTCGTACACATGATTCACATTCTTGAAGGTGACTTCCCCCTTATCAGTGTTATTATTCCCTTTATTGTTATGGTTAGGCATCAAATTCATGTATATTTTGAGATTTTGATTCCTTGTTAGTTGTTCCACATTTATAATTCTTTGATCAGTGAGGTCTTCGACTATATTTTTTAACATCATGTAACTGTTAGTGGTGTGCCCTTTGATTTTATGGAAGTCGCAGAGTTGATTTTCGTTGTACCAAGGAGGTTTTACATATGGTTCTTGGTAGTTATCATAGGTGGGAATCTTGATGAGGTTTTCGTTTATCAGTTTCTTCATGATGACTTCAAGTGGTTCCCCAAGGGCTGTGTACTTCCACTTGGTGAAGTTCTTGTTTCGTTGGGGTGGTCCCCTTTGATCATTGACGTTATTGATCATTTGATTGTTTGGTTGTGGTGTTGTTGTGTTTGCCAGATGGTTGTTTTGATGATGGTTTTGTTGTTGTGGTGCAGGTGTGCTCTGCCGAGGGGCATTGATGACAACTTTGGCATCAACGACACCATTGTTGGTAACATTTTTGTTTCTTGCCCATGTGCGAGGTTTGTCATTATAGCTTGTAGATGGGTGATTGTTATGTTGTTTAGGATATGAAGTTGATCCTCCAGGTTGTGTCATAAGGGCTTGTTCGATGCTGAGCGCCTTGGAAATCAGTTGATCGTACGTGGTGATCCCTTGGAATTTGAGATGAAATGCCAAGAGGCCGTCAAGGTTGGATATGATAGTTCACACTTGTTGTTCCTCGGGTATGACCCATTTGCTTTGATTGGCCTTGGATTGCCATCGTTGTAGGAATGAAGCAAATGATTCATTATTACATTGTTTCAAAGCTGATAGTTCCTCCATATTGACATCCATGGCGATATTGCAGGCATAGTTTTTGATGAATGTGTATATGATTTCTTGGAATGTCTTGATGCCTATAGGTAGGAGAGAGAACCATTCCATGGCGTGGCCAGCCAAACTTCTAGGAAATAGCCGCATCAGATAGGTATCGTCATACGCAACTTCCATGCAATGAATCTGGAATTCCCTAATGTGATCTTCACGGTTTCCTGTCCCAAGGTACTTGTAAAACTTGGGGATCTCAAATCCCTTTGGGAATGGTTTCATCACAAGGCTCCTGTCGAACGGATAAGGACACAAGTTGCTAGATGTTTTCATGGTTTTCCCTGATTGAAGGTTAAGCACTTATTGTGAGAGTAATTTGATTTGTGTTGTGACATGATTTTGTGGATCAAGAGGTGGGATGAAAGTGTTCTGAGGTGGTTCACTTGTTGATGGGATGGGTGGATTAGTTGATGTGTTGATTGGTGGTATTTGCACATTCTGTTGAGCCATGTATGCTTGTACTTGTTGTATCAACAATGCTTGTTGCTGGTCTTATTGTTGTTGTGTGAGGATTGCCTGTTGTTATTGTTATGCCAACAACGCTTGAAGCTGGTCTTGTTGATGTTGTGTGAGGATTTCCTGTTGTTGTTTTTGTGCCAACAACGCTTGTTGTTGAGCTACTAATTGGGCTGCTTCTTGTTGTTCCTGATATTGCTTTAGCGTTTGCTTATATGCTTGTTGTTGCGCTGTGTGTTGCTATGCAAGATATTGTGCTTGTGCTTGTGCTTGTTGCGCTTGATATTGGGCTTGAGCTTGAGTGTGTGCTTGAGCTCGTGCCTGAGCTTGAGCCTAAGCTTGAGCTCAAGCTTGAGCTTGTGCTTGTGTGGATTGAGTTTGTGCCTGAGCTTGAGCCTAAGCTTGTGCAACTTGTTGTTGTTGTTGCAATAAGATTTGGGCTTGGGCAGTCTGTTGTACTTGTAATGTAGCTTGGGCAACTTGAGCAGCTTGAGCGGCTTGTTGACCAGCTAGTTGTGCGGCTTGTTGTTTTTGTACTTGCAGGAATGCATTTTGATAGGCAGGTTGTTGAGCTACTTGCAATGCCATACTGTATTGCCTTGATGTGTTGGAGCTTGGTGGTGGTGGTGGTGGATTCATAATGGTGCTTGTTATGGTGGTGAGAGGCATTGTCATGTTGATGATTGGGGTTTGAGTGGTGGATGGTGCAATCAATGTGGTTGGTCCTTGAGAGGCCATGTTTTGAGATGTTAGGGGGTGGTTGATGATGTGATGGTGGTGGTATGTGTTATCGGGGTGGTTTCCATCTATTGTTATGACGTTGATGTAAAGTTTTGAGAGTTTGGCGTGATGTTTTGATTGATGTTTAGGATGTTGGTTTGATTTTGATTGATATTTCATAAAGGGGGAAGCCCTAAGCCAAGATGTGTGGATGATGATGGCAATGGTGGAAGTGGTGAAAATGTGAGGGATGTGATCTCTTGAGGAAATGGTGTAGTGTCAAAAATGCCCCCTAGTCCGAACATGTCACCTTCTCCTTGTGAGATTATGGGGAGAGAGGTTTGGGGTGTCGCGCGAAAGGATGATGATGATGGATTTTGGGGTATGTTTTGCCCCAAAATGGTGTTTGCGTCCAAATCCTGATTGTTGACAAGGGGGTGTGTTTGTATGGCATTGAGAAATGCACTTCCCTTGTTAACACTAGGTTGAGTTGGAGCAATGGACGATGTGATTTGCGGGATGTTTTGAGTGATACTTTGGGATGGGGGTGTAGATGAGATGGGGAGGGTGGATGAAATTAGAGGCATAACCTCTAAGGATGGTTCCACCATAGAACTCATATCAAAATCAAAAGGTAGTTTATCCCCTTGCTTTGCTAATTCGAGCATGTATAGTGAAGTGTTGAGTCTCATCGTGATGTTGATAATCTTATGGTTTTTCGGATTTTGAATCATTTCAGTGATTTCCTCATGTGACATTCCAAAGGGATTATTGGTATGATCCTCTACTTCCTCTTGAGGGTTTTGTGATGATGTAGGAAAGCTGATTAGAGGATTACTTGATTCAACAGGATTTGTTTGACTTAGGTCACTTGTAGTGGATGTTTCTTTGTTGGCTTCCATGTTCCTCTTGTGTTGAGATCTAGTTTGCACCATAAAATAGGGATCAGTTTTGAAGAATATGAGAGATGAATCTCTAATTTTTTGGATTGATCTAATCTTAGGTACAAAGAGAAAATTTAGGATGTTTTCCAAGGATCAAAGGTGATATGATGGGGATGATGTAAAATATGGATGATGTGGATGTTTGAAATTTTGAGAAATCTTAAGGGGATGCTATACTTTTTAGGACCTTTTGGATTTGTTTTGGATTTTGGATTGACCTTTATTTGATTTGATTTTTTGGTTTGCTTTGCTTTTGGATTTATGAAAAAATAGATTGTAAGATGTTGGATGATTATCTAAGAGGTAGATTTTCTCAAAGGATGATAATTTGAATATGTGTAGGGAGAAGGATGCATCTACCTACACCTATTCAAACAAGATGATAATTTAACCAAGCATATGAAGAAGGATGCATCTACATATACCTAGCTAAACAAAATGGTTTGATAATTTGACTAAGTATATGCAAAAGGATGCATCTAAACATACCTAGCCAAAGATGATTTGATGTTTTGATTTAGAGATTTCAAAGATTTTGCTTGATGATTTTGATTTTTGCCAAAAAAGCCTAGCATGGAGGATAATTTCAAGATTTTTCAAAAGATGATGGCGAGGTGATTTTGGTTTGACATTCAAGGATGGATGATTCTTTTTTATTTTGATCCTAGAATGTACCTAAAAAAGACACTTTGTTTACTAGACCTTGGTATTGAAGAACATACAATACTTCTAAGGACCTCTATAACTAAGAAGTGGTTCAAACTGAGCATACATTTCTAGATTGTTCAAAGGAATGAGTCTATAGAACCTTGTGAATTTTTTTCTTATTTTGATATGTTGCTTTTGATTGCACTTCCTAATGTATTTCTTGATGACCTTTCAAGTGTGACTCCTAAATTTTAAACTTTTTCTCAAGGACTTTTGTTTTGGGATTTTGACTTTCTTGGAAATCATGAGGAACTAACACATGTGTGAGAGAAAATTTTGTTTATCTTTTCTTAGTGATTTTGTTTTACCACAAACACTTCTTTGATTAGTTTTTCAAACTAGAAGTCTAATGTCCAAATTTCTTCGGATCCCACAAAGTATGTTATGTGGAATTTTGATGAAATCAAGGCAAGGGTTACCTATTGTTTAACTTTAGTAGGAAAATTGAGATGTAAATCCAAGTGTTTAGAAACCTCTAAGGATAAAATACCAAGGGCAAGCAATAACACATGAATTTGGTCAATTGTATTTGCCTCCTAAATGGTTTGAAATTTTGATGATGATGTTAAATGTTTGTTTTCCAAATGTTTTTGAACAAGCAAAGCGTTTTGTAACCAAGAACAAGCACAACCTTATGGAGATGAAAGACAATATTTGTTGAGTCCCCCCTTGGACAAGTCCAGCTACGCTTATCTTTAGCAAATGGTTAGATGTTTGACCCCACTGAATCCCCTCCATGACACTCACTTATACGGGGCATCCAAGCATCAACACCCATGAAACTCCCATGGCATGCTTTCCATTTCTACTAAAGACCGTAAAAGTGTGGGGCGGCTTCATAATGACTGTTCTTGCACCAACAAATAGGTAGGGATTTTGGCTTTTCTACAACAAGGGTTTAATTCAAACTTTTTGTTCGTACGAGTTGACCCAACGTGGCGAGAGACCATTTCTATCCTTCTCATCTGAGCCAACCGCGTGATACTGGCGTTTATTCCAATACCCACATGTATATCCCGACTAGAAATACTCTTGGGTTTAGAGTGTTACTAGTTGAGTCGTTCCCTTGGGTGAGTAATTTTTCCCCAAGGCAGGCCCTTTAAGATAAACAATAGCGAGTAAACATATTCATAGTTCGATCAACCTTCGTTTAGAAACAAAGGGAGAACACATGCAATAGGTTTACTCACACTCACAATGTTTTGTCCAATTTTAGTTCCAAAATGAAATGTGGAGGTAACTACTTTATCCCACTCTAAGACCATCAAAAAGCCTTTTGATTCTCAAGATCGCTGTGAGGCGCGAGAGAAGGCATACGTCTTTTCAATGGTGTTAGTTTGAGTAAGTAATCACAAAGCAAAGTTGCACATGTTCTTTTTAATCCAACAAAAGCAATAATGATTTCTTTTTATAGCACCAAATGAAGTGTGAGAATTTGTCTTGTTCAATTATTAGCCCCAAACAAAATCTAGTGAGTTTGTGTCCTAAAGTTCATTTTAAGCTCCTTTTGTAACAAGAATTTAAAAATTTCTTTTTAGAGCCCAAAATGAAACTAGTAATCCCTAAGCATGAAAGATAGAAATTTTTTCCTTAAGAGGAATAGTGAATCCTCTAAGAGTGTTGAACAAACACTAGAGTGTTTAAAAACACTTGGTATTACGAGATGAGGTCATCATGCTTCTTTTCCTCTTCACCTTTGACCAATCCAACCTACAAGAAAATTAGTTAAATTCTACAAAAAATAGAGGTCAAGAAAGCAGAAAACATACCAAATAACCAGAATTTGATAAAAGGCACGTGTTAAAAATAAATTTTCACTTTCTACTTCCCTCCAGCAGTGCAATCCACAAAGGCGTCATAGTTTGAAAACACCAACGGTGTTGTATAGCACCGCTTACCAGTCAGCGTCGCTCTGCAGCCAGACCAGTGAGCATGAAGGCGTCGCTATTCTGGTCAGCGGTGCAATTTGGATTTTGAAAAGATTCTAGTGAGCCAGAAAGATTCAGCAGTTCTGTTTGAAAATTTGAATTCTTGGCGAGAAGCAGGGAGTGTCGCAATTTGAAGTTTACAACGGTGTGATATGGCGACGCTGAGTTCTCTACGGTGCTAAACAGCGACGCTGAACTTCCAGCAGTGGATTTTTCTGTAAACACACAAAAAATATGGAATTTTCTCAAAAAACATGATTTGATCTTTTGGTTCGCCCTCCTTCTAGTGCCAAAATGTGAACCTAGATCCTATACCTACAAGAACACAACAAATGAACACATTAATAGGATCAAATGCAAGTTAGAATAGAGATTCCTCAAAAAATCCATTTGAATGCAAAAGAAAAGGAATGAAATGAAGAACACAACAAACTTGAAGCTAAGATATCAAATCTTATTCTAAAACAATGCAAAATCTTAATCTCTTGACAAAGTTGGTGCCAATTTGATGTAAAAATTGGCCCTTTCCCAACTCCAATGATGTGATGAAGATTGTGATCCACTTTGTTGAAGATTGATGAATGCTCCAAGACAAAATCTGCATAACCTAGCTATAAAACTCAATAAGATGGATGAAGATTGCTATGAATTTGAGTATAGTAAGTTTACACAAGTTGTGGATGATGAAATGAGGAGATTATCCTCTTATTTATAGAATGTCAAGTTGGAAGAATGCCCAAAAGAGAGCAATGTAGGACTAAGAATCAACAAATGGCAAGGTGCCACTTGTCAACATGTGAGTAGATGGAGGATGTGCAGGTTTTGAAGAATGTGTCAATAAATGCATATATTTGAATTTTGAAATTGTTGAAATAACATGTAAGGAAAGAAGGTGCATTGAATGCCACTTGGCTCAAGGAAAAATGACCTTTTAGGTGGAGTAAATATTTTTTTAGAATATTCCTTTATTATGCCTTTTGAGAGAAAATAGAGATTTAATAAATGAATTAAATTTATTTTCTTGTGCAAGTTGCAAAAGCTAGAGGATGGGACATGAGAAGAGATTAAATTAATCAAAGTTAATTAATTTAATGAGAGATCAAAATGATGTGACATATTGATTTAGATTTATGGATTGATTTAAATCAAACATGAGAAGAATATGATTTCAAGATTAATTAAATAAAGATTTTTATTTTATTTAACCAAGGAGATGAAGTTAGATTAAACTAAATAAGGTTTTAATTTATTTAGTTTAATGGATGGAATTTAGAGATTTAATAAAATAAAATTGATTATTTAATTAAATAGGGATAATTAGATCAGACTGATTGATTTAATTAGCAATAAAGGATGACTTAATTAGATAAATGATTTATTTAATTAAGAGAGGAACATTGATGAATTTAAACAAATAAAGGTATTCGATTAAATGGTTAGACCGAGGGATGATTTAGGATGAAACGATGTGAGTGGTTAGGATCAGATGTGCAATGTCAATCAATATATTTTACGTGTCTACATATTGTGTCATTGTTCACTTGTTTTAAAGTGGGTATGATAGTCGACCTACAAAAAAATCACAACAGGAATGGGTACCCATTTTGTAAAAAATGGGTACTCATTTTGGATTAGGCTCTTAAACCTAAATTTATATCTATATGAAACAAGTACTCATTTTGATTTTTTTAAATGGGTACCCACATTTTAAAATCAAATTGGTATGCATTTTAAAATGAAATGAGTACTGGTTTCTATTTGCATTATATTCCCACTCCTTTTTAGAACAATTATGCATTTTGGAGTGAGTACATGTTTCATAAAAATTAAAAATTGAAAAGCGGTTTTGCTTTTTTTTAGGCTTGGAAAGCCAACCCTTAGCTTCAAATGCACAAGTACAATTCCATGAAAACAATAAGAGAAAAATTACTTTAGCAATATGGTAGATAATTTTTTTCAAATTTTTTTTGATGAAATTAAACCCATTATAGATGGCGATGTATAGTTTCCAAATATATGAAAAAGCTATGATTGGACATGTTTTATATTTATTAATTAGTTTCTAAGGAAATTGATCCATAAACTTGAAATGTCAGGTATTAGGATTTTTTTAATAACTTTTAATCTTTAAAGTTAATTTTTTTTATATCTCATCAATCTAAACATCATTTTTTTGGCTAAAAATAACATTTTATTCAAAATACTTGGAAAAAAATATTACAACATGATTTCTAAATGATGAAAACCATCACAATATACAAAAGAAGTGAGAACCACTAGGGGATCCTACAAATCCAAGAGACAATATCCATAAAAAAACATAGAGGGTCTAGAAGACTTTGCCCAAATCTTGCTAGAAACTTTACCCATCCTCCCTTTGGTCATCACAAATAACCCTATGGAGGAGTTCCAATTTTTTATAGTCCAACTTATTCCATTTAGTTATATGATATTTGATGAGGTAAAAATAACCTCATCATGATAATACTAGAAAGACTTGGTTCATACATGCAAATCTCTATCCTCTGCCAATTAATTAAATTTTAGGAGAAATAATTGCTTAATTTTAGTGAGAACTTGTATAAACTTTATTTATTTTGATTTCTTAAAGTAATTTGCCAATACAGATTTAATGGGTTGTTTTAAGTGTTTTGTAGATAATAATCTGTCAATCAAAGGTACAGATTGAAGCATCTAGCTGGCACATGCTCCAGAACAATTAGAGATATGCTGGAAATATGCTCTGGAACTTTAGGGAGATGGGCTGAAGATGTTGTTCTTAAAGTTGTTATTTTTGTTATCCTTTGAATTAAAGACTTTATGGCTCGACTTGAGCCTCTTAAATACTATGTAATGGAATTAAAGATATATGAGTTATCTGTAGATCTGTTTAGATATTTTCAATGGTTATCCATACCATCTGAAATATAGCATGTAGTTACAGTTTCTCTATAAAAGATACGGTCTTTGGAAGTAAGATATACAGTGAAAAGTAATGTTATACTGTCAGAATGTTTATAAGGTTTATGAATAAAGAGATTGTTATCTAAAATTCTGAGTTATGAGTTACAGATGATAACTATGATTGATAGAAGTGTTCCTGAAATAGCTATGAATGCGAGCTAAGAATGAATGTGTTGAACCACAAGCTGGCCACTCAACGGGAGTAGATAAGTGTTCTCTTTTATTATACTGTTGTTCAATAGAGAGTCATTTAAATTTACAGTTATGAAATTTTAGTTATGAAGTATTTGTTATCTTTTCACTTCCGTAGTTTATGTTATTCACTATTAGAATTTTTACTGTTAAGAAAATGTTTTATGGATTGCTATAAGCTTTTATGCTCTTATAATTTTTCAGCTTCTTAGTTTAGTTGTTTCTATGCTTTTTAATTTAGTTATTATGCTTTCTAAATTAGTATACTTATGCCTATGGTTCAAGCATTTTATGTTTTCTTAGGAATAGATTACTTTACAGTTTGATAGTTACATAGTTTGAAGTTAGAATTAATCTTAAGTTGTTCTTAAAAGTTAGGAAACCTGAGGGAGATACTCTGGACCTCTTCTATTGCAGATTGCCTTGAACACTACCCGGTCGACAAATTGAATATTATATTCTAAAGTAATGTGACCTAACGACAGCCTATCACTTTTTGGCACCGTTGTCAGGGACCCCTTAGCTTCTTTTGCTTAAGTGTTAATAGAAGACGCCTAGAATACCTTTTTTAGGACAAAAATACTATCTGTGGCTTCCTTTTCTGCATGGTCAGGAAAAGAGGCCCTCACGAACGATTTATACCAAAGACCCCCCCAAAATACATCCCAGTTATACAAAGGGAGGCCCAAGGCTTAGAAGACCATTCTGCTGACGAATTACTTTAGCCTAACCCGCCCGAGGCTTTCCACTATCTCCCAGAAGATCATCTTGTAGTGCAACCTGTTGTCGATGAAATTATTGTCGAGGAGCATATTCCTCTAAACATCATGGGAGATCGGAGGGTAGAAGCCAATCGTAATGATGCAAACCGTAATAATAATGATCCTCCACTACCTAGAATGTTCACTTATCCTATTGCTCCGGATAAAGATGATGATACAACAATGAGAAACATCTCTCCAACTTTCCTTCCAACCTTTTGTGGTTTATCTTTGGAAGACCCAAACCAATTTCTTTTTGAATTCAAGGTCCTTTGTCAAACCTATGACTATAAAATGACAACCAGAAACTGAAGTTGTTTCCTTCTACTTTGAAGGATTCAGCCATGCGCTGGTTTATGGGACTATCGTCTAGAAGTATTACAAATTGGGAAGAAATGGAGACTGTGTTCTTGAATAAATATTAGAGTTATTGTAGGGTGAGTGATCGTAAGGAAGAGTTGTTTAAACTTCGGCAGAATGAGGATGAGAGTCTAGAGGACTATTTGGATAGGTTTCTTTTCTTATCTAAACGATGTGGGGAAATGACCATTAGTGTTGAGATTCCTAAGACTATATTTCTTAAAGGACTCGATGATGATGCAAGAAGAAGTCTTGATTTAATCAAAAAAGGTGATGTGTCTCAGTTAAACCTTGAAGACATATGTGATTTGTGTCGCAATTTTTCATGTACTCGTGGAGGAATCCGAAAAACAAATCTTTTCAAAGGGAATAACGAGATCTGTAAACTCTGAGAAGAAATAGAAAATCTTAAGACAAACATACTTGTCCAATTGAATACTACGTTGGATGGTATACAAGCAAAGACACGTAACCCTGAGACTCTGTCAATCTATTGTCCTAGGTGTCGAAATAAACATCTTTTACAGGAGTGCCCTTTAGACAAGGTTAATGTTTGTCAACTCTTTGAGCAAAGCCACCCTACCAATCAATGCGAGCTTCTTATCGATCTTAAGAATACTAAGAAAAAAACTGGTCAGGTTGAAGAAGAAATAAATGTGCTAAATCAACGCCAGGGCGGTAATTTTTCTTTTGGGAAAAATTCCAATCCTGCATGGAGACCCCAGAATAACTGGGCGGGTAATCAATGGCCTCCATCTTGGAATCAGCCCTATCCTCAACATCCTACTTGGGGAACTCCTTATTGGGGATCCCCTGAATGGGCAAGTCAATCATGGGGAACTCAGTAGTGGCCAAACCAGCTACAACAACAATGGTACCCACAACATATTGCTCCCCAATGGAATCAGGGACAAAATCAATTTTATACTGGTCTGAGGAGGAATCAACAACAAAATTTGTTACTACCACCTCAGAATATTCCTCAGACTGAGCAGGTAAATCAACCTCAACTTCTAGCACAACCACTTCCCAATCCAAAGAGCAATAGACATAATACTTTGGTATATACTACTGAGCAAGATCATGTCACAGGCCTCAATGCAATTCATTGTGGAAATGTTCAGTTACGTTCCGGTAGGACAATTCAATCGCCCACTATTGAGGAAGTAGTGGATGAACATATTTCTCAAAATTTTGAGAAAGATACTACACTACCTACGAATATTACTGAGTTTTCAGTAGTAGGAGCTGTTGATTTACCTCGGGAGTAGGAAGGTCAGTCTTCGACTAAGTTTAGTAAAGATATTCCTCCAAACGAGAAAAGAGATATCCCTTCAAAGGAGAAAACTCAAGCACCATTTCCAAAGCGCCTGAAATCAACAATTTTGAAAGATACTCCAGAAATGTTATTAGCTTCTGAAATTGCATTAATTCAGGAAATTAAACAATTACAGATAGAGGTTCCTTTGCTGTAGGAAATAAAAGAAATTCCTGAGTTAAATCAGTTGATCAAACAACTATGTATTAGAACTCCAGGAAGGAAACCAAAGAAAATAAATACTGTGCACATTGATGGTCATCTAGCTGAATTTTTGTCTGGAAATTCTATTGTTCCAAAATATGATGATCCTGGGAGTCCACTAATTACTATTACAATTAATGAGGTAGCAATACCTAATGCATTGGTGGATTTGGGAGCAGCTATTAATGTAATGACGGTGGATGTAATGGAGAAATTAAGTCTTAAAGATTTAAGTCCTACAACTACAATCTTGCAAATGGCAAATCAATCTATAGCCATTCCAAAAGGTGTTATAAAAAATGTTCTTGTTAAAGTTGATGGATGGGAATATCCAGTTGACTTTCAAATAATTCAATCACTTACACCTAAAGATAGTTATCCAATAATTTTGGGAAGACCATGGTTGGCTACTGTCGCTACTAAAATTGATTTTTGTGAAGGAGGTATGACCATTTCACATGGTCCAGATAGTAAACGTTTATTTTTATATCCTCCTGCTAAGCCTACTGAGTATAATAAAGTTTGGGTTGATGAACCAAAAGAATTTAGTGGGCAAGACAGTCTGGCCTCTTTGGCCATGGTAGTGATTAAACAACATGGAGAAGAATTAGAGGATGAGTTAGTGAATGAGGTTGCACATTTGGCTATAAGTTCTAGTGAAGAAGTGATAGAGGATGTATCAAAATTTTTGGGACAACCGATTGATATAAGTGGGATGGAACAAAATTATGTTACCATGGGGATGCCTTGTCCCTTGGCTAATATGATTCCTAGAATGAGTTATTTCTTTGATGATATTACAAAATTTCACCGACTTATACCTCATAGTTGTCCTCTCAACACTTTGTTATGACCAATACATACTGTCACTTCGGCCTATCTAGGAACAAAAACAATTATGTTGTTACCAGGAAATACTGTGAATGTCAATAGTTGGTTGACATAAATACAAGAGGATAAATTATTTAATGTGCTGGTAAAAAGGTCTAAAGCTTTTGCTTGGGACTATACAGACATGAGGGGGATTCACCTGAGTGTTTGTACTCATCACATTTAAACTGATCCTAATATAAGACATGTTCATCAACTAGATAGGAGACTCAACCCTACATTAAAGGATCTTGTTAAAGTAGAGATTAAGAAACTCCTCCATGCAGGATTTATTTATCCTATCTCAGATAGTAAGTGGGTGTCACCTATGGTAGTTGTACCAAAGAAAAATGGCAAGTGGAGATTTTTCATGGATTATAGAGAAATTAATAAAGCCACCTTTAGAGATTATTTTCCCTTACCATTTGTTGACCAGGTTTTGGACAATTTAGCTGGGAGGAAATATTTTTCTTTCTTAGATGGATTTATTGGTTACAACCAAATTTAGGTAGCACCAGAAGACCAAGACAAGACAACGTTTACTTTTCCTTGTGGTACATATGCATACTGAGTTCTTCCTTTTGGAATTTGTAATGCTCCAGCTACTTTTCATAGGGCCATTTTGGCTATATTTGCAACACTTGTCAATGATTGTGTAGAGGTTTATATGGATGATTTCACAGTATATGGGTCAACCTACGATGAAGCTCTTCAAAACCTAGATAGGGTTTTGGAGGTTTGTGAGGAAAACCGGCTGTCCCTTAGCCACGAAAAGTGTTTAATAATGGTGGAACAAGGAATAGTCTTAGGCCATCACATTTCCTCGGAAGGAATACAAGTTGATCCTAAAAAAATTGAAGTCATACAACAATTAACTATACCTCAAACACAAACAGATGTTCGAATTTTTCTTGGACATGCTGGATATTATAGAAGGTTCATAGAAAGCTTCAGTAAGATAGCGGCCCCTATGTTTTCTCTCCTTCAAAAAGATGTGGAGTTTAATTGGACGTCTAAGTGTCAACAATCATTTGAAATGATAAAAGAAAAGCTTGTCTCTGCTCCTGTACTACGTGGACCAAATTGGAGTCTTCCCTTTCACATTTATGTTGATGCTTCGGATGATGCAATTGGTGCAGTATTAGGGAAAGAAGATGAGGATGGGGGTAAATATGCCATATATTTTATTAGTAAAAACCTAACCTCTACTGAGAGAAATTACACGACAACAAAAAAAGAATTCTTAGCAGTGGTTCATGCCATCAAAAAGTTTCATCATTATATTATAGGATATAAAGTTATAGTTTATACAGATCACTCAATTGTAAAGTATTTAATGAATAAACCTATAGTCAATGGTCGAATAATGAGATGGTTACTACTTCTTCAGGAGTTCAACGTGACAATACTTGACAAGCCAGGGAAATTTAACGAAGTGGCATACTTTTTATCTCAAATCAAACAAGAAGAGGGTGATCGAACACCTGTACAAGATGAGTTCCCATATGAAAATTTGTTTGCTATCTCTATAAAGGTTCCTTGGTTTGCTGATATTGCCAACTATTTAGCTACTTCTAAAGTACCTCCTAAATTTACATTAAAACAAAGGAAATGACTTATTCGAGAGTGTGCACCATTTAAATGGATTAATGGGATTTTATTTTGTTGTGGACTTGATATGGTTTTGAGAAGATGTGTCAGGGCTGATGAAACTTATAGTATTCCGAGGGCCTGTCACGATGATCCTTCAGGGGGTCATTATTCTGCAAAAAGAACTTCCCATAAAATTTTAGGTATTGGATATTATTGGCCTTCAATGCATAAAGATGTTAAAAATTATGTTCATCATTGTGATGAATGTCAAAGAGTAGGAAGACCAACTACTTCGACATAAATGCTTTTGTAGCCTCAGGTAACTTTGGAACCATTCAAAAAATGGGGGTTAGATTTTATCAGCCCCATAGATCCTTCCTCACAAGGGAAGGAATAAATATTAGTTTGTATTGATTATCTGACAAAATGGGCTGAAATTCAAGCTTTACGAGTTTCTAGAGAAGAGCAAGTTGTTGATTTTCTCTATAACAAAATTTTTCTTCGATTTGGAGCTCCTCGAACTATCGTTACAGATTAGGGACCCCAATTTATGTCCAAAGTTCTCATAGCATTTACAAACCATTTTTAGGTGAGCCATAAGAAGTCATCCCCTTATCACCCTCAAGCAAACGATCAAGTAGAGGTGACTAATTGGGAGTTAGAAAACATACTAACAAAAACTGTCTCTTCAGGAAGAAAAGATTGGGCCAGGAAATTGCCTGAAGCCATTTGGGCGTATAATACAACATGGAAATATGCAACTGGATTCAGTCCCTATGAGCTTGTGTTTGGAAAGAAACCTCTTCTTCCCATTGAATTTGAACTTCAGACCCTACGAACAACTATGGAATTGGGTCTAGATTTGAAACGAGCTCAAATAAAATGAGTTTTACAGTTAAAAGAGTTGGATGAGCTTCGTCTGGATGTTGTTCATCAAACAAAATTAGTTCAACATCAATGGAAATTTTGGCATGACAAATATATTAAAGAGAGAATTTCATAATGATGATTTGGCCTTGCTATTCGATTCAAGATATAAAGACCATAAAGGAAAACTCAGAACTCATTGGCTAGGGCCATATGAAATCTCTGAGGTTTTCTTGAATGGCACAGTTCAGTTAAAACCTATTGATGGTGATGTACGAACTCTCTTAGTTAATGGTCATTGCCTACGTATTTACCATAAACCAATTAATAAAGAAGAATTTACAAAACTGGCAGAAATGCAAGGAGAGATCCAATGCATTGAATCTACCAAGGCAAAGTCTATTTGATTTAAAATTTATATGTTATCTAAAAAAATACATAATTTGATGAAAATTTGTAATAAAAAGACATGTGTATACAATTTGTTTTCAAATCATTTATATATATATAAAAATTTTGGACTTAACACATGTTTTTATTTTGCAGGACCTCTCATAAAGGAATAATAACTTCTGGAGCATCGTTCCAAGATGCTCTGAAACTTGATCATTCAACTGGCCAGTGCTCTGGAACTTGACAGTTTAAACGCCTGATGCTTCAGAACCCGCTCTTCAGCCTACCATGTTGGAAGGATGTTCTTGTGGAATGATATAACTCCTGAAGTTCGAGTTAAGTGGTGTTTGTTATCTTCTTTTCTCCAGTTGCTGCTCTGGCTGCATCTTTCGATGATGCTTCGAAACTTTCATCTGGCTGCTACTCTGGCGCATCTTTCGATGATGCTCCAGAACTTTCATCTGGTTGCTACTCTGGCTGCATCTTTCGATGATGCTCCAAAACTTTCATCTAGTTGCTGCTCTGGCTACATCTATCGACGATGCTCTGGAACTTTCATCTGGTTTCTGCTCTGGCTGCATCTTTCGACGATGCTCCAGAACTTTCATCTAGTTGTTGCTTCGGTTGCATCTTTTGACGATGTTCTGAAACTTTCATTTGGTTGTTGCTCCGGCTGCATCTTTCAATGATGCTCCGAAACTTTCATTTAGTTGTTGCTCCAGAAGCATGTTCCGATGATGCTTCAAAACTTTCATTTGATCACCATTTCGGCTGAATCTTTTAGCGATGCTCCAAAACTTATCCATTTTCCAAGCTCCTAATGCATGCCTTATGCGTGCTTCAGAACTTTAACCACTTTCTTTGTCTGAATGCATGCTTTATGCGTGATCCAGAACTTATTTATTTTCATTTCACTAACTCCTTTCTAGAAAAATTTTCAAATCTTTTTCGATGCTTTGATTATCCTACATTGGTACACGCACCTTCTTTAGCCATTATAAATAAAAGTTGTTGTAATAGCCCATCTTCATTAATGACTTCATCATCCATGAGCTTCCTTATTCATATCATAATAATTATACTGTCACCTCAACCAATACCATTGCATCATCTTGTCAAATTGGTAGAGGTATAAGATCTTCAAGTGATCATGGAATGAAAGTACGTACAAATTTTTGCTTTAAATAAGTAGTTATTTTCAAATAAAATATGATTGATTGGCAAGAGTTTCCTTTCCCAATTTAGTAAATTGAGCCACTTGGTGATTAATTGTTAAGTACGCCACTCTTTTTGCGACCCTTCATGCAAATTGAAATTATTACACAACAAGCTCCGAGCAAGAGTAGAGTAGATGATTACAGTCTGGTCATATTTTTAAAAATATCAGTGCACAAGTCCTTGGCATTATTGAATTTTTCAGTAGGGTCGTAAGCAAGAGAGAGAAAAAAATGGACGGTACAAAGAAGAAGTCTGAGCCGAGTTCTGCAGAAAAGATGTTGGGGTTAAGTAATATCTCTCGGCTGTTTGAAGAAGTGGGCTGGTTGGATTTTGTCAGGAAATTCGAAGGGTATAATGAAAAGCTAGTGAATGCATTTGCATAAAACTACTCTAACTAGGTGATTCTGCATGGGAAGCGTTTCAAGGTGAGTTCAAAAATTATCTCTTCTATTTCAGGGTTAGAAGATTTTGGTATTAAAATATCTGAAACCACACAAATTACATATTAGAAATTATCATAATTATTCCTTAGACAGGGAGATCCTCAACCCATGATAGTTGTCAGTACGAGGGGACAAAATAAGGGGTTTCAACGAGCTTCTATCTTAGAACCCTAGGGTATTTTTGTTACATGGATTATTAGATATTTTACTTGTGAAGGTCAACTCAATACTGTGGTAGGACCAACATTCCACATTTTAACACATTTGCGGCATGGGAAGGAAGACCCTGGTCTAAGGGTTAATTTGCCTCATTTCTTGAATGATTCTATTAATTTTTCTATAGAGAGATACAAAATTGGTTCAGGGCCATTAAAACACCATGGGTTAATTCAATTGATTTGTAAATATCAATTTTGTAAGAAACCTAAAAGCAAATGGGAAATTTTTTGGGGGAAGTTTGATATGCCTACATTAGGAAGGAAGTTAGAATTAGGAGAATCTTCAAAACAAGTTGCTTCACCTTCAGGAGCAACTTCCCCCGAAGACCCTAAGGCTCTTGAACCCCAAATTCCCACCATAGTTGGTGAGGAAGTGCCAAAATTTAGAAATGATGAGTTTGAAACTCCGACCCAGATAGAAGATGTAGAGATAATGAGTCCAAATGTGGATACTCACCCTGTTAAGAAGAGGAAAAGAAGAACTATTCTTCTAAATGATCCAACTATTTTAAATTATCAGGATACTCCTCCTTTAAGGCAGAGTAAAAGATTATCCTCTGGATCTACAGAAACCCCAACACAGAGTAAAGAGAATAGGTCAAAATCTAAAAAGAAAAAGAGAAACTTGGAAACTGAGGAGTCAATTCACCAATCCTCAAAAAAAGAAATATCTGTTGAAGAAGTACATTTTCACTTGGTGTCTGAAGAAGAAGCTATAGAACAAGAAAAATAGGAAATAGAAAGGGGACAATCTCCACTTCCTATGGAGATTGATGACAGTATGTTAGGAAAATTGTCTCCAGTTATTAGTAAAGTTGTTGAAATTGTTGAAACTGAAAATATTAACATAGAATTGGAAAAATTGAAATTAGAGATAGAAGAGTTAAGAAGTCAGCTACATGAAAATAAGGAAAAGATGGAATTACAACAAGAGGAAATAATGGTGTATAAGACTGTAATAAATGAAAGGAATCAAGAAATTTAGGATTTAAAGTTGGAAATGCAGGGAAAAGATACATCTATTAGTGAGCTGCAAATACAAATTCAAAATTGTGATAAGGAAAATAAGATACATAGGGATGGATTAAATAAAGAAATTCATAATTTAAAAGGAAATTTTATGCTCATGTTTTCAGCCTTTGAAGAGGAAAAGAAAAGACAAAAAAAGAATTAAATACTTCTCTTAGTAAGATTGTAAAATTAGAGCAGGACTTGCAAGAAAGCACAAGTAAACCAAAGATGGAATCCAGAGAAGTTCAAACCGAGCCAACAGTAACTGAATGGTTCCAAATTCATATTCCTCCATTATTAATGAAATGGATGGAATGGTGCTATTTCCTAAGAAATGCACAAGTTGAGAATGACATAATGAAAATGGAAATGGTGTTATTAAGAGAAGCATTTCATAAAGCTTATAAGGGGAAACAAGATGCATGTCAAATAGCTGAATTTCTTTTACCCTGTAGAAGACCATCCAAATTGTATTCCATGTTTTTGAATGAACAATGTTTTAGATGGAAATTGCTTAGAATTTACAATGATCAGCCTTATGAACCTAATGATAAAGAATTTGTTAAAACATTTGCAGACTCAAAGCCTGAAGAGCAAGATATGCTTTGTGAATTCTTTACCCATGATCTTTTGTTAGAGAAACATACTGATTTCTTTGTTAATCTTTTTGTGGGGGAAGTACAATTAAGATCTCTATTGTCTACTATGCGGAATCAAATCCATTGGCAAGAACGTAATAAAGAATATGTTCAAGTAGAGAAAAGTATAGGACTTCAAATGAGATCTCCAAATAGTAGACCAACAACTTTTAAAAAGACATTTGTAGCTCTTTTGCTGGATGAGAAAATGAAGGAAAGGTATGATGATAGCCTTTGAGTTTGCTATAATCATTTCATAGAACAGGGGCAAAAATTGGTTGGCAAGGCTTGGCATGCATGTGAAGAGAGATACACTCCATTGCCTATATATCTAAAGAAAAGAGAAATGATCTCTCCTCTTGGTCTTAGATGGTCCTTCAAAAGAGCAGATGCCTTGGCTAAAATTTTAGATCTTTGAACAAAATGGATAGGAATGAGGTACAAACCTCCTTTACTGCTATATCCGGCCCCTGCTTTTCACATTAATATGGATCAGGATGACATAATTTTCAATGAATGGAAACGGGGAGTTTATTTTCATGGAGGTTTCCACAATTCCCCTATCAACTTTGATGTCACAGCAAAAGATTTGTATGATATCAGTGCAAAATATGAAGAAGGGAGTAGAGGAAAAAATTATAATTAGGGGACAGGAGGACCTTCCAAGAACTAGGAAGGGGAGGAAATGATGAGGTAAAAATAACCTCATCATGATAATACTAGAAAGACCCGGTTCATACATGCAAATCTCTATCCTCTGCCAATTAATTAAATTTTAGGAGAAATAATTGCTTAATTTTAGTGAGAACTTGTATAAACTTTATTTCTTTTGATTTCTTAAAGTAATTTGCCAATATAGATTTAATGGGTTGTTTTAAGTGTTTTGTAGATAATAATCGATCAATCAAAGTTATAGATTGAAGCATCCAGTTGGCACGTGCTCTAGAACAGTTAGAGATATGCTGGAAATATGCTCTGGAACTTTAGGGAGATGGGCCGAAGATGTTGTTGTTCTTAAAGTTGTTATTTATGTTATCCTTTGAATTAAAGACTTTATGGCTCAACTTGAGCCTCTTAAATACTATGTAATGGAATTAAAGATATACGATTTATCCATAGATCTGTTTAGATATTTTCAATGGTTATCCATACCATCTGAAATATAGCATGTAGTTACAATTTCTCTATAAAAGATATGGTTTCTAGAAGTAAGATATACAGTGAAAAGTAATGTTATACTGTCAGAATGTTTCTAAGGTTTATGAATAAAGAGATTGTTATCTAAAATTCTGAGTTATGAGTTACGGATGATAACTATGATTGATAGAAGTGTTCTTGAAATAGTTGTAAATGTGAGCTGAGAATGAATGTGTTGACCCACGAGCTGGCCACTCAACGGGAGTACATAAGTGTTCTCTTTTATTATAATGTTGTTCAATAGAGAGTCATTTAAATTTATAGTTATGAAATTTTAGTTCTTAAGTATTTATTATCTTTTCACTCCCATAGTTTCTATTATTTATTGTTAAGAAAATGTTTTATGGATTGCTATAAGCTTTTCTGCTCTTATAATTTTTCAGCTTCTTAGTTTAGTTGTTTCTATGCTTTTTAATTTAGTTATTATGCTTTCTAAATTAGTATACTTATGCCTATGGTTCAAGCATTTTCTATTTTCTTAGGAATAGATTACTTTACAGTTTGATAGTTACACAGTTTGAAGTTAGAATTAATCTTAAGTTGTTCTTAAAAGTTAGAAACCTGAGGGAGATACTCTGGACCTCTTCTATTGCAGATTGCCTTGAACACTACCCGGTCGACAAATTGAATATTATATTCTAAAGTAATGGGACCTAACGACAGCCTATCAATATTCCCAATTCCATTAGAAGCCCACTTGGCTAAGTAGTCAGCAACCCTATTTCACTCTCTAGGGATATGGATGAAGGAAATTGAGTCAAAGTTTCCAAGCCGAGAATCTGTTGTGTCACCCTTGTCAAGCTCCACATTGCCTCCTAGAAATTTCTTTTTCAGCAAGAATCATGGAGTTAATTTCATAGATAACCCATCTCCAACCCTTGATATAAGCACTTTCAAGACCACTAAAATTGCCTAGGCTTCCATGAAATCGTTTAAATGAACACCCATATGTATAGAAAAGAAGAACCAAACTAATCCATTATTTTCCTTACCAACACCCTCAATACCAACTATACCTAGATTACCTTTAGAAGAACCATTATAATTATTTTTAAGATATCCATTGGGAGGAGGATGCCATTTTCTAGATCTATTAACCTTCACAGGAAATTGAGCTCTAGAATTAAATCCAACTTGAGGATGGCTAGATAGAGACAATTTCAAGAGCTTGACCAAGTGAATATCAAAAGAAGAGAGATAACATTCAAAAATGAATTTGGCCTCAATAGTCTCTTTATAATTCTTCTTGATTTTCAACCAAATTCGAGGGACTCAACTTTGATAATCCTGGAAGATGCAATGACTTCGCTTCGACCAAATATGTCAAAGAATAAAAGAGGGACCAATGTCCCTAGCATCAAGAAGGAATTAGAAGTAGAAGGATGCCCTAAGTTGTTCCAAAGATCAATCAAAGAAGTTAGTTGAATGACAGGTCTATTCCAGAGATTCCACCACATATGCCATATTTCCCTAAAAAATGGACAAAAGAAGAATATGTGATTTTTGTTTTTCTCGTTGCTTCTGCACAAAGAGCATAGGGATGTTCCATAGAATTCCCTCTTCCTAATATCTTCCCAAGTTAAGCATTTTTTATGATACAATAACTAAATGAAGAAATTATATGTGGGCCATCCAACTTTGTTCCAGATTCTCTTCCACTAGGGGAATTCTCTTACTCTTGATTTATGAAGTTCAAGAGCTTGATAACCAATAGCAACAAAGTAGACTCCACTTTGACTCATAGCCCAATCAAGGTCATCAAGAATCCTTGAGAAAGTGTAGGGACAATTTTCCAAAATGGAAGCTAAAGCTTCACAATCTTCCACAAAACCTCCCTTCAACTAGGGTTCTTTCCAATGCAATCTAGACATCATTATTTATAAAATGAAAAAATAATTAAATCATTTATTATTAATTTAGCTCAAATTATGTTTTTTGTACACGAGGGATTTTCAAAAATAGAAATTAAGTTCAATAAAAATTAATTAAAAAATATATATTTTGAAAAAAATTACAAAAAAATATCCTCATAAAAATTCATTATAATACATATCTTCCTCCAAAAGGAATTAGAAAAATACTTTTATTTACATTAAATTATACTTTTCATACATGTGCATGTTATGGCCCTAAAAAAGTGACTTTAAAAAAATGATTTTGTACATCCTATATTAAATTAACTTGTATCATTTAGGCAATAGAATAAATTACATATTTGAAAACTAGACTCAAAATCCTATAATTTATTTTATTGGACTTTCTTAATATTCTATGTATAAGTACTTAAATTTTTTGCTCCAATTGAAATAAACTTTGATTTTTACAAAAAACACTTCAACTTTTTGACCAAAAAGTAAACTCAACTTCTTGCACTTACCCTACACACACACACACACAACCTATGGGCATAATATACTATTACATTTATAGACTATATACATATATGTGTTTATATGTGTATATATGTATATTTATATATATGTATATGTATGTATGCATGCATGCACATGTATATATATATATATATATATATATATATGATAGATACATATATAAATATGCATACATACATATATACTATGTACATTAATAACATATTTATGTACATAGTATATATGTATTTATGCATGTATTTATATTTGTATCTGAATCTATAGATGTATACGAATACATAAATATGCATATGTGTGTGTGTGTGTGTGTGTGTAAATATACATCTATACATATATACATATATGTAAATGCATACACACATATAATATAGAATCTAAATATAGATATGCATACATATGCATGTATATATGTATGTGTATATATGTATATATGTGTGTATATATGTGTATGTGTATATGTGTGTGTGTGCGCGTGCGTATGTGTGTGTGTATAAACACACACACACACATATATATGTATATGTATACACATATTTATATGTATATGTATATATGCATATATATTTTTTTATAATAGATTCTAGACATAAATATACATATATAACATAAATTGATTTAGTATTGAGATATGCAATGAAATTGACAAAGAGGGATAGGTGTAGCAAGCTCTATATGTGAGAAGTGGGTGAATTGTTAAGGTACTCATTCAATAATTCAACTCAAACTTTTACCATTAAATTTACGACCACTTTGACAATATGGAAACTAACTCGTGCTTTATCAATGTTTAACTACAACATTGAACCTCTTTTTGTGGCCTTGTTCTTGGTACGTGGTATTAAACTATGCACCTTAGGTCTTTAGATTTGTATTCTCCTTGGTTATCTTAAAATGATGGTGATTATAAGTATCATTGGAACTTATTATGCTAGGATAAGTAATTTGACCAACTTCTAGCCTGACATCTTAGTTAAGCTTATTATCAGTTTAATAGTTTGGAACAAACATGTACACTTGCTAAGCAAAGTATACATTTTTAAGTCCATCCTTCTAACTAAATATATTGATGTAATGGTCTTTATGATGATAATGAGGTGATTTGATATGAGATGGATGGACCTAACATAGATAAGGGTTTTGTTCTTTTCTACAACACCTTAGTGTGCAATTTTGAATATTTAACTCATGAGTCAATGAGTAACAACTAAATGGAGGCAAGTTGGCTTAGGCCCGTGGTTAATTTTAAATTTGGAAATTGGGGACCTTAATGCTTCCTATGTAGTCTTGAACCAAGTTCAAGGCCACACCTACAATCTTGAATGATAATTGTAAACAACATATTTGAGGGTTAGATTCAAACCACTTGGGAACATAGACTCTATTTTTGATTTCATATCCATTGGATGTAGATTTTTGCACCAAAATATTCCATTTGGATACTAGAATTTTATATTAAGGATAATCAAAACGAGACAAAAAAGAGTAGGGGAAAGTGTTGGGAATGCACTTTTCACCATTATAATATCCTTAAAAATATCATTTGCCACTTGAATAATAGTAACAATGCCTAAAGGTTTTCTTGAATGACTGATAGGCATATATATTATGTTGTTGTTGGCCAAGCACTAAACATTTCTATTTTTAGCAAAGCTAATTCATACAATTCTTGGATGATATGGCTATAAATAGTAAATAAAAAATTTGAAGGGGATCAAATGAGAAAAGTGTTAGGGATGTAATTTTCACACTTATGTATCCTTGTAGAGGAATCACACTACATTGATTATCTTGTCTAATCAAATGAATGCAATCAACAAACATCAATCAACCTAGATAATATAGCTATGACAAACAATTAAAAGAAAATTATTTGTGAGGAAAATGAGTACTTAGATTTAGAAGCATCACAAAAAAAAATCCTTGATTTGATGATCATTGCAAAAATCTCTTTGGTTTAATCTTTAGTCACATGACTTTGATCTTGAGTGACATTAAATTGATAAGCTACATGGGATTGCTTTGCATTGAACAATAATGATCCAACAAAATGTGTACCTAAAAAAATGCTCACCCTTCACCTTCTTGATATCAAAATTCATCAAGGTGGTGTTTCATAACCTATTTAAGGAATTGACAACTCAATAGGTGAGTGTGTTCTCTTAGGTCTGAAACCCCTTTGATAGGTTGGATTTATCATAATGAGTGACATTGAAGACACCATTCACAAACATGCATATAACCTATATGCAAATTTAATTTCTTTTATCCTTTTAGAAATTGAATTGTGCTCTAATAATTCTTTTTAGCCTCTTCGCTCTTGATTACTGGATGATTATTTTCATTACTAAATTGATTACATATTGAATGTATTCAAATATAATAATATAACAATATATCACATAAATGTATGCCAAGTTGACTTTTAATAACTATTAAAGAGAGACAAAAAATAGAAATTAAATTTGAACATAAATTTTAAGGTCATTTTAATGCACTCAAGATTGAACTGGATCAATTTTAAATAACATAGAAATGAACCATAAAAATAAAATAATAATTTTAGTTAAAATAAGTATACACAAAGATAACACATGTGAGAAATATAGGACTTTAATGTTTGGAAAAGGGTGGTGACGTGAAGATGTGTGCGAGAGCTTCTGGTTCGCACAGGCTAGGTTCTCCCTAACCCATGCCTTTTGCTTGCTCTTTCTCCTGTGTGTTCTACATGAGGGGGGAGTCTTTTGGTTTGGGGGTTTGGCTTCTTCATTTGTGTTGTTGCGAGTGGTGGCAATTTTTCTTGTTTTCATTAGGTGGATTTTTTGTTGGTTGTTTCTTTTTGTGGTTTTTATTCCATTTTTCCAGTGTTTGATTCATGGAGGGGTAGTGGGCTTCTTCAAGTTTGGTGGTTGTCGATGTTAGGGGATAGAGTGGCGCTTCTTGTTTGCATGCAGGGCCTTTGGCTTCTTCTAGTGGTAGGGAGGTTCCTTTTTATGAGGGTGTTTCACCGAAACTCAAGAAGGTTAATGGATGTTTGGAGAGGAGCCAAGATTGTCTGGTTTTGGTTATCCAACCAGAATCAATAGTTGAGGATGTGTCTTATTTCAAAAATCATGCTCTTATTTGTAAATTCATGGGGATTTGTATTTCTTTGCCTACATTGGAAGCTTGGATTTGTCGAAATTAGCAAATTGAAGGGGATATGGAGCTTATGCTTGCGACAAATAATTATTTTATGGTTATTTTTTCTTCTATGGCTGACCGGACAGGGTTTTTGAAGGGGGCCCTTATTTCTTTAATAAGATTGGTTTGTTTATTAAACCTTGGCATGTGGGCTTTAATTCTACAAAGGAGCTTCCATCGAGAGTTCTTGTGTGGGTGTGGCTTCCATGGCTCCCGTTGGAATTTTGGAGGAATGATATCTTGCTCAAGATTTCTTCCTTGCTTGGGAAGCCAGTTGGGACAACCCAACAAACTTTGGATAGGAAGGTACTTACTTATGCCCGTATTTGTGTGGAAATTGATTTAAATAACCCTTTGCCGGATTTGATGGAAATTTGTTTAGGCTCCTCTTCCTGGATTCAACAATTGGATTATGAAACTCTTTCATTTTGTTGTAGAATTTGTCATGAGTATGGGTACAACTGGATTATGAAACTCTTTCATTTCGTTGTCGAATTTGTCATGAGTATGGGTTTTCTTCAACGAAAATGACCTAGGGTTAACTAGTCCTCTACTACAAGTAATTCTTCCCCTTCCCCAGCTCCATCGGGGGATAAAGGGAAGACTACAATGGTTGGGGGGGTTGTCGATAAGGAGGGTTTTTGTTCTTGTCAAGTCTCGTAATAAGGGGAGGGGCCAGAAGAGAACCTTCAAAGAGAGGCAGAATGATGAGGTCTTTAATCATTTTGATGGTTTGGACACTATGGCTAAGGAGGAGGAGATTCTAGTTGATTTACTTTTTGGGGTTAATCCTATGGGATCGGATGAGGTGCATGGCTTGGAGGAGGAGAATGGTAATCTACCTTTAGTTACTTTGCTCGACTCTCAGCTACCAATTAAGGCCCCCGTTGATTTGGTGCCACTTGGATCCTTGGAAGTGAAGGATGACATAGTTTTGGCTGACTTGGCTAAGGAGGATTTGGTTTCTACTAAAGGTAATGACTCTTCTCTTGTTTTGGGGTTGCAACAAAAATATTTCAAAAAATACCTTTTAGAGAAACCTTCTAAAGTGGGGTGAAACAAGGATTAGGAGAAAGTTAAATTGGTTGGTGAGACATTGGGGGAATCAGGGTCAGTGTGTACCATTGCCTCCCATTTCTCCCAATCTTAATAATGATTGTTCTCTCATGTAATGTACGGGGGTTGAATAGCATCCCTAGGTAAAGGCTATTCATGATTTGATTTTTTCTCATTCTCCATATTTGGTTTGTATTCAAGAAACAAAGTTATCTGTTGAGGGCACGTTGCAGCATGCTTCTAATATTTGGAGGTATGGTCAATGCCAATGCATTGGGGCTTTTGGTTGTTCTGCAAGGGTGGCATGTTTTTGGGACTCGAAGAATATTTCTCCTATCTAGTGGATTTCCAGTTGATCCTTTATCTCTTTGGTTGCTTCATGCTTGGATTCTGGTGAGCTTGTTTTACTATCTAATATGTATGCTCCAACTAACTTTTTTAGGGAAATCTTTGCTCTGGGATCATTTAAGATATATTTGAACTATTGCTCCTTACCTTCTTGGATTGTTGTTGGGGACTTTAATTCTATTCTTAGTTTGGATGAAAAAAGGGGTGGTATTGCCAGGTTGGACCCCTCTTCAGGTCTTCTGAGGGATAATGTGGAGCTTCTTAATTTGATTGACGTGAAACTAAATAATGGTATCTTTACTTGGAATAATCAGCGATGTGGGGAGGATGCTATATCTGAGAGGATGGATAGGTTTTTGGTCTCTTGTTTATGGATTGGAGATAGGTGGACTACTAGTTCAAAAATTCTTAATTGGCGGGGATAAGATCACTAGCCAATTAAGTTGGCTGCAATTAGTTATTCAGCCCCCAAAAATCCTTCATTTAAGTTTCACCTCGTGTGGATTAGAGATTCCTCGCTCCAGGATTTGATGAGTGAGTGGTGGCATCAAGGGAGTCCTGCTTATGGAATGACCATGCACTCTTTTGTTAAAAAGTTGCAGTTTATGAAATATAAACTTAAGAGATGGAATAAGCAATGTTTTAGTAATCTCTTTGTTGCTAGGAGGTTGCTATAGGAGTAGTTAGATCAAGTTACTCATCAAATTCGTGATCATGGACTCACTGAGGATTCAGGTAGAGATGAGGCTCGGATGTTGAAGGGCCTGGAGGAGTGGGAGATTAGGGAGGAAATATTTTGGAAGCAGAAAGCGAGGGTGAATTATCTTCAGGAAGGCAACAAAAATACTGCCTTCTTTCATAATTTTGTTAAAGCTAGGCAGCAAAGGGGTCATATTTCTTCTCTTGTGACTAGAAAAGGGGTTTCTTTTTCCTCCTTAAGGGAGATGTCTCGTGAGGCTACTCGCTTTTATTCTACCTTGTTCTCGAAGGATTCTCCTCTTGCTAGTGATGAGGAGAATTGGATCTTGAATTATATCCCCTCTTTAGTCTCCAGGGAGATGAATGATGCTTTACTTTAGCCAATCTCTATGTCTGAATTAGAAAAGGTTGTTTTTGGTATGAATAAAGGTAAGGCTCCTAGTCCTGATGGGTTTCCTATTGAGTTTTTCCAGGAGTTTTGGGAGATAATCAATTTTGATCTTCTAGATGTCGTCCAGGAGTCTCAATGTAATAAGCAGATGCTTCGAGCTCTAAATGCCACTTTTCTAGTTCTTATTCCTAAAAAGGAAGGAGCTAATAGTATGGATCAATTCGCCCCATTGCTCTTTGTAATGTGGTGTATAAAATTATTACTAAGTTGATTGTTGAAAGGCTGAAGCCTTGGCTTAATGAATTGATTTCAAAAGAGCAGGGAGGATTTGTTGTTGGTAGACAAATTCTTGATTAGGTGGTGATTGTGACAAAGGTTATTCACTCCATGTCTACGTTTAAGGAAAAGGTTGTGTTTGTTAAACTTGACATGGCTAAAGCTTATGACAAGGTTAAGTGGTAGTTCTTGCAAAAAAAAAATTGGCCTTTGGATTTGATCAAGATTGGGTGGATTGGGTCATGAGTTGTGTTACTTCTTCCTCTTTCTCAATTATTATTAATGGTGAACCTTCATATTTGTTTACGGTTTCTAGGGGTCTTCACTAGGGAGATCCTTTATCACCGTATTTGTTTATTATTTTGGCTGAAGGTTTAGGAAGATTTCTTAAGGCTCGGGTTTCTCATAAAGTGATTCAAGGGTGGAGCTGGGGTTCTGGTTTGCCTCCCCTTTCTCATTTGCAGTTTGTTGATGATATTATTTTAATGGGGCTTGCCCATATTCAAGAAGCTAATAATTTTAGGACTTTGGACATTTATTTGGCTACTTCAGGTCAGAAAATCAATGATCATAAATCTTCTATTTATTTTTTTAACACCCCTGTGCATATTCTAAAAAGGATTGTTGAGATTCTGAGGTTTCAAATTGGTCCCTTCCCTATGGTTTATCTCAGAGTTCCCCTTGGGGTGGGTTCTCAACTTAGGGATTCTTGGAAGGAGTTGTTGGAAAAATTGAGGCAAAGGGTTACTCATTGGACACATAGATGGTTGTCTACTGTTGCTTGAGTGACTCTTTTGAGTTCTATGATTTAGGCTCTTCCTATTTACAAGTGCTTTGTTCATGTGGCCCCTTCAAAGTTTCTTAAACAGTTTGATGCTCTTTCCTATAAATTCCTTTGGAGTGGTAATCTGCTTGCTTCTAAGTGGAGTTTAGTTAAACGGGAGTCTGTTTGCAGGCCTTGGTGTGAAGGCGGGCTTGGTCTTTGTTCAACAACTTTGAATAGGCAAGTGCTTGCTGCTAAATTGTATTGCCTTGGTGTACAAGTCAAGATAAGGTTTGGGATCGTATTCTCACTTATAAGTACATTGGAGGGATTGATGGTGTTGATGTTCCTAGATGCTATCTAGAAGGGAAAGGCTCTGTGATTTGGAATACTCTTAAATCTAGGGCTCGCCTTGTTAAGTAGGGGATTTTTTGGATATGTCACAGGGGCTCTGAAGCTTTATTCTAGGGGGATTCTTGGGATGGTCACCCTCCTCTTCTCTCGATATACCCTCATTTACGGGCTCTCAATGATAGTTTTATTGGTGTTGGTTGGTGTAGGGTGGCTGATTATAAGTCAGTTCAACACTTGGGATAGGGTTTTGTTAGCAATTGGAAAGATCCTCAGGAATGGCCTCCAGGGGGACTGAGGAGGAGCGACAAGATTTAGCTAGGATTCTTGCTAATAGGGTCTGCTTATCTCTTTTGGACAAGGATATTCTGGCTTGGGGACATGATTCCATAGAGAAGTTTTCGGTGGTCTCTAGGTATCTTCAATTGGACAAGAAACTATTTGGGAGGATTGGTGTTCCTTGGTGGAAATGGGTGTGGAACAAGTTCTCTTGGCCCAAATGTAACTTTTTTCTTTGGGTGCTAACTAAGAATCGATGTCTCACTTGGGATAATTTGAAAAAAAGAGGTTTTCATGGCCCATCTATTTGTGTTATGTGCCATAATAGTGAGGAGTGCTCTTCTCACCTTTTCTTTTAGTGTCCTTTTGCTAGGGAGATGTGGCATCTCTGGTGGGGGGTTTGGAATAAGCCTTGTTTGCATGTCTCTTTGCTGGTTGAGTTTTGGGATTGTTTGGGTTTTCCGCTAATTAAGACTTCTTTTCTTTAGGTTGCTTGGGATATTGGACCTTCCTTTATTCTTTGGAATCTTTTACTAGAACATAATCGTCAAATATTCCAAGGGGCACAATTGGTTGTCAAGCAATTGTGGCAACGAATTATTTGCACTCTCCAAGAGACTGTCATGGCTAAGTGTGATCTTGCGAGCCCTGTGGATTCTGCTGATTTGGAGATTTTTAGAAGGTTGAGATTCCCTTCTCAAGAGAATAGTATTCCTGTTAGATAGAGGCGTAGACAGGTTAAGGAGAAAGTTGTTAGGGAAGGCAGATGACATCCTCCCCCTCCTGGGGTTCTGATGATTAATACAAATGGCTCTTCTAGAGGGGATCTTGGTCCTACGGGGATAGGTGGTATTGGTAGAGGTAGTTCTGGAGATGTCCAATTCTTCTTTTCTACTTATAAAGGGTTTCATACTAATAATTTTATGGGAGCCCTTGCTATTTGGTATGCTTTGGAGATAACTTTTGCTCTAGGTTGGAGAAGGGTCCTTTGTGAATCTGATTCACAAGTGGTGGTTTCAATCTTGACCTAGAGGCGGTTGGATGGGGATAATTGGCGGTTAGCCCTGGTTATTTATCAGATTCTTAGTTTGAGCAGGTCTTTTGACTCAGTTTCTTTTTCCCATATTCCTCGGGAGTGGAATGGTGTGGCAGATTGCTTGGCTAAATGGGCGTTTGATTGGCTGGAAGGTTGGAATATTGTTGTCAGGAGTTCTTTGCCTCTAAATCTTTCTTGTATGTTAGATCAATTAATTGATAAAGATAAGGTTGGTTAGTGTTTGGTTTTGATTTGGGTGTGTTTTTCTTTTGCTTTGTATTTCTTCTTTGGGATTAATAAATTTTTACCCCTTTTTTCAAAAAAAAAGGTATACACAAAAAAATACAAATAAGAATGAAATTAAAATAGATTAAAAACCAAACTACAAAATTGACAAAAATAAAAATAAAAATGAAGCATATATAAATTAAAAATAAGACACAAGCTAAAAATTAAATCAAATGCAAAAATATACCATTGCCACTAAAATGGACTCAAATCTAGATGGGAAATGTAAGGGGTATGCTAATTTCACCATGAGAATCATAAACAATGTAATTTCCCAAGAGTAATTTTTTTACGACTTTAGGAAAGAGTGAAAATAAGAAGGAGAACAACAAAATACCCTAACATGCCAAACAATTGTTGCTATTATCATCACTTAGCGGGGAATAAGGATAAAGGCCACAACAAGACATTTAGAAAGTAGTCACGTGATAGGGAAGAGGGTCCTGAGCTAGGTATTAATGCCAATCAAACAAAAACTGACAAAGTTAAGAGCAATGAAAATGGGGATTTGACTATAGTTGGGTATAATTAGTCAAGAGAGAATGGAGATAAAGAAGTATCAAAAATGGAAGAATAAAGTGGAAAAGATACAAGTAAAAAATTTAGAATTTCTCCTCCTTGATGATGTTATGGATTGCATTGTTGAATGCCAACACAAATCATTCATTTTGTTTTTTTTAAGAGGAGTTTCATTTGAATCAAAATTTTGTAAATAGGGAAAACTAAACTGAGAAAATAGTGGTTGGGAAATAAAAGCATTGACGGGTTTAGTAAAGGGTTATGTATCATGCAAATTTAAAAATGCAAAACATGCTCAAGCAGTGTTACAATATGGAACATGGTTCATTTGTGGGAAATTCTATTATTTACGGGCATGGAATTTGGATTTTCATCCAAAAGGGCCTTCTAGATCATGGTACCCAATGTGGGTGGATCTCCCATTTTTGAATCTTGCTTTCAAACCCTTTCTATGGGATATAATGGCTCGGTTGGGTAGGGTTATCTGGTGCAAAATAATTCGAATAAATTTTGTAGCTTAAGGATGCATCCTAGGGTTTGTGGACTTAAACAACCACTTACCTAAAAATATCAAGCTTATTGGCCCAAAATTTGAGTTCTTCTAGCTATTATTTTATTTAAATAAGCCTAGTGCTTGTTTTTATTGTTACCAAGAAGGTCACTTGATAAGGGATTGTCCAACCAGAAGGAACAAAATGAAATAACCACAAGCTTTAACTTAGTCCATTCAATAATAATAGGTTGAGAACCAACCTTTAGTTCCCACTATGCCTAAAAACTCAACTCATGCCCAAAGACTAACTAAATCTCCTTTGGTTACACAAAATAATAAGGATTCTTATTGCACTGTCTCTTCTTTTAAAGATGTTGTGATGGGGGATGGTTGGAGAGTAGTAAGGAAAATAAAACAGTGTAATTGATCATCAAGGGTTTCATCACTCTTCTTCACAACTTAACATCAAATCCTTTAATTGATCTTCTACTTCACCTCCCCATTATGCAAGACAAAGATGTAGGTCTTTTGTTGCTGCTAATGTTGATTTGGGTACTTGTAACTAGAATCCTTCTACAAGACAAAGATAAAGGTCCCCATCCCATACTAATTCTATTTCGGACACACTTAATCACTCTATCTCAATAGCTAATCATTATGATGTTTTTTCACAAGAGGATGATCCATCACACTCCTCTTTACCATGATTTATAAAATTATGTCTTGGAATATAAGAGGGATTTCTCTCCTTCAATGTAAATATGGAGTAAGAGATGTGATTGCTAAGTGGAAACTTGATATTGTTTTTCTTCAAGAAGTTAAGCTTGTTGGTCCCTACCTTTCTTGTTCTCTATCCAACACATGGAGAAATGATTCTTTTCTTCATACATCACATATAGAAGATAGGGGGAGTGATTATTGGTTTATACTCTTAGATTCATAAGTTTGCCATTGATGCCAATAGTGGTATGATATGATGGTTAAGTCGTCGTGGTGTTGTTCTTGCCATCAAGGTTCAAACCTCACTGGGGTGTAATTGTTGAATGTTTAAATTGGGGATGAGGTCCCCCATTTTTTGACCTCATTGGTTCATAGCTATAGGTCAAAAGTGTTTACCCCTCAATAAAAAAATAAGTTTTTCATTCATAAAGGAGAGGAATCATCACATTGTTAAGTGTGGGTCTAGACTTTTATTAATGGTCAACCAATTGGGTTATGCTCAATTTATGCTCCTAACATAATGAAAGAAAAAGTGAGTGAAGCGATTGGATGCCTAAAAACCTCCCTAATGCTGATTGGATTTTAGGAGGAGATTTTAGTATGGTCGAATACCATAATGATTGAAGTTGGCAAAGTCATATTAAGTTAAGCAATGGAGAATTTGATAAATGGTTATCTTGTTGCAATTTTATGGTGGTGATTGACCTAGTCCACATTAATAGTTCCAATCATGGCAACAATTGGTACACATGGTCTAATTACAGATTTGGGGATGGTAGAAAGTTGAGTAGACTTAAAAGATTTTACATTTCTCCTAACTTACATGTTATCCATGATACCTTTGGTTATAGTATGAGAGTGGATCATTTTGCTACTCTTTTAGATCACTTTCCTATCTTTTGTTCAGTTTTTGAAAATGATAATAGTAATGTGGTGACAAATATGCCATATAAACTTAATACTTCTCATTTAAAAAACTTGTTGTGTGTGGTTGCTCTCGTTGGCATTTAGAATTCTATACCTAAACCAAGTGAAGGGGAGTCTTATAAGGGTTGGTTATATTTGGATATTTCTTAATGTGTTGAATTCCTTCGTGCTTTGGTAAGAGATTGGTTTGACAACAAAAATTAAAGGAGAAATTATTACAAGGGAAACTTGAACACCACGAGAAGTTACTCAATGTTAATCCTAACAATATCACCTTACAATCTTCTATAGCCTATTTAGAAACTCATCTTCAAAAAAAATGATTCTTATAAGGGGAAAATAGCTAAAATAAGGGCTATACTACATTGGGCTAAGTAAGGAAATAGATGCTATAAATACTTTTTCAAAATTCTAAAGTATAAACATAAGGAGTATATTGGAGTCATTTAAGATGATTCTGGTCATGTGCATACCAGTCCGGAAGAGGTTAAGGGTTTATTTCAAAACTTTTATGAGAGGCTTTTCAAAGAAGACTCTCATTGGCAAGACACTCAACCAATTCTGAAAGACATTTTCAAAGATCTTATTCCCAAAAAGGTTGATATTGATTATAGTTAGTTTCTAGATCGAGAAATTTCTATGGAAGATTTCACACATGTTGTTTTTTCAATGGCTCCTAACAAGAGCCTTGAAATTGAAGTGTTGTCAACGAAATTTTATCAAACTATGTGGCAACACATTAAAGATTATTTTTATTTGGTTTATTTGGAGGCATTAGCACATCGTTCTTTAGGTCCTAATAGCAATAAGGGTCTTATTAATCTCCTTTCAAAAGAGAAAAATGAAGACTCTATTTTTGGATGGCATCCTATCACCTTGCTTAACACTTCTTATAAAATTATTGCTAAAGCTATTGCTACTAGAATTAATCAAGTGGTGAAAGGGATAGTCAGACTAGAACAAACTAGGTTCCTTAGAGGGAGATTTATCCTTGATAACTTGATTCTTTCTTGTGAAACTATTGAATGGGCTCACTAATCGAGACAAAATGTCTTATTGGTAAAGCTAGATTTTAATAAAGCTTGTGATAGAATGTGATGGAGCTTTATTCTTAAAATACTTCAATGGTTGGGATTTGGTCCTAATATTTGTAAACACATCCAAATGCTTAGCTATTTCTAAACAAAGAGGTATAAGAATCCTTTCCTTTGCAACATTCAATTAGACAAGGTTGTTCGTTATCATATTTCCTTTATGTTCTTGATGTTGATGCTCTTGGGTATTTGTTACAAAAGTGTAACCAAATAAACTTGATAAGGGGTGTTTCTATACCTAATGATGTGGCTGTTTTTAACTCGCATTTTGTTGATGATAGCATGCTCTTTCTTCAAAATACTGAAGAGGAGATTCATAATGTGATGGAGGCACTTGAACTTTACTGCATTGCGCATATGGATCTAAGTTAGCTCATCACAAAACTAAATTTATCATGGGGAAAATTGATCGTGTCCCTAATTGGATACCAAAAGAATGGAAACAAATTAAACATGGACAAATTTCTTACTACTTGGGCATTCCTTTTGGGCTAGGTGTTACACTTTTTGATATGTGAAAATGGTTTCTAAACAAGCTGAAAAATAATCTCTAGTCTTGGGAGAATAATTTTTTTCCTTAGTTGGAAAGATTCAAGTTGCGAACAACTTACTTTTAGCTTCACGTGTACTACTCATCTTGTTGGATGCCTTCAAAAAATGGTTGTGAAGATTTAAACAAAATCATAAGATATTTTTATGGTCTAATTGGAATGGATATGTTGGTTTCAAATCAACTTCCTAGTTGCATTATATTCAACCTAAAGTGAGAGGTGGGTTGGGTCTATTAGACCCCAAAACTCAAGGAGTTTGTTTGGCTACTAAATGGATAGTTATAGAGGCTATTGGCGATGAACCATGGAATATTTTGGTTTATTACCGAATCATACAAGCTTATGATAAAAGGAATTAGCAATTAGTTAGATGGTTAGATACAAATTTTCTTGCTCCTTTTTTCAACTTAAAGCTTCATTTCCTCTTTTGTCTATATGGAAGGCCTAGCAAGAGGTTTGAAAATGTTTAAATTGGATAAATTCTTCCTTACAATATGGGTTAGTTTTGGTACATCATTTATTTGGTGGAATAGAATGGTTCAATATCAAGGGAAACCCCTTATTGTTGCCTTTCCAAGACATACTTATTACCTATTCAATAAAGGGATTTGATAGTTTAGGGATTTATGGGATTTTAATGCTTTAGATTGGGCTACATGACATATCATTAAGAATAAATTTTGTTTAAATAATAAGCTTCAAGGTTTTGGTATCTTTGTGAGAGCTTTGGTTCCTATGGACCTTGTTATAGAGCTATACACTCCCCTACAATGTAATTTCCTCAAAAATTGGTGGTGGTTGTCCAAAGTCCATTTTTTTTTTTAACAGTCTATCTAAGTCTTCTTCCTTCTTTGCCCTTAACTCCAAGGCTAAATTAGAAATAGAAATGCAAACTCAAAGAAAAGACTTGGAGAAGATTGAGTGCTCAAATTTGGAGGTCAAAAGTCGAGGCTAATGTTCAAAGCTTGGCCTAGAAAGTTCTACACTTCAAACTACCAATTGTTGACAGGTTGAGATGCATGATGGTGCAACTGGTTAAATGTCCTTTCTATCAACATGATGAAAGTTTGAACCACGTTTTCTAAGACTGTTCAAGGGCTAAAAGAAAATGGAATGTTATTTTTAAATTCCTTCCAACTATTTTTGAGCATGGATTAAGATGGAAAGAACCTATATTGAGATTTAACATTCAAAACAATGTTGTTGCAGATTCTATGAGATACAATTTTACTAAATATATGAAAAATTAGATGTTTGTCAGTTTTTGCTAAGCATAATGCTCATCAAGAAGCAAAAATGTTAAAGTTTTACTATAATGTCATTTTCCAAAATGTTGTCTTGTGTTCTCAATTGTAGGGGGTGCCCAAAGAAAAGGTGGAGATCAACAACCACTTGGATAAAATAAAGTATCAAATGTTGTAGTTTCATGAAAAAACACTTTATGCTCTAAAAAATTACAATGTCTCTTAAAACCCAAATTTAATGCAACTATTTTTGTAATGTTTTTCTTCTCACCTCAAACTCATTATGAATTGTATTGTAATATTTGAAAATGCTTTTATTTATTTGAGAGTCTATTGATTGCTCTTCTATTTATAATTTTTCTTGCTGTACTTCAATATTAAAAAAAAAACAATGTCATTTGCCACTTAAATATTAAATGAACAACTAAAAGTGGGGGATATCATTAACAATCAAAATAGGGACCAAGAGCAGCCCCACATCTTCCTTAGGTCCGAGTATTTCAAATTGTATTGAATTCCGAATTTGAAGTCCGCGCCCTATAAATAAGAGTAAAATTTCTTATGTGAGGCAAATAACTGTTTTAACGAGGGCTTTATCTACGTCGGAGGTTTTTTCGAGCTGGAATATTTTCACTCGGTTCATTGCGAGTTTGCCATAAATCATGGTACGGATTTGTCGATACCATAACAGTGTAATATACACGTAGAGTATACTGCATTTCAGAGTATTATTTTGCAATAATTTTAGCACAGAGGCTATATAGGGCTTTTAATGTTAGGCCAAATCTGAAAGCACAATTGGATTTCCTGGGCAGAATATTGTTAAGTGCTTACAGGGATCTATGTAGAATTTGATGTATTTTTTCTTATTTATGCAACTTCTCATGTAAAGTTTGATGTTATTAACGTGAATGTATATGGCCGAGGGCAATTTTATCTGATATTTGAATCGAATTGGTGGGGGTTTAATGTTTTGTTCAATTTAGAAATTATTATTAGGTTTAGCTGATCCTCAGGCCGTTTTGGAAAGCACATTATACTTATCTCTTTTAATGAGGGGTTAAAGTTAGAAATCTTAGGGAGTCGGTTTGTTTAGGATTTGGAACAGGTATCACGAAAATTGATTCTGGGGTGCACAAAGGAACTTAGACTTAAATTGGCCGAAGTTTGCCTTAAGCTAGAATATACCTCATAATCGTTACGCTGGAATCTCACCATATGCTCACCGATATTTTTCTGAGGAAATCTGAAACTGGGTCAGCCTCTTGCGAGAGCCCTTTATTGCCATTGCACAACTAGTCCTTGGACCACGAAAGAATCGAGATAAAATTTGTCCATAATCAGGGTTTGTTAGCTGCAAAGAACGATACCCAAGTAAAACATAATGTGCAGCCTATTATTCATTTTGACCTAAGACTCTCAGGCGTGAAGACCGATGCTGTTTCCGTTGACGGACGAGTTGAAAGTTCAATTAAGGAGAAATTCCCCAGCATGGGATACACGGTTTCCATTGATCTTGATTGATTGGAGATTGTATCTATTTTTAGGAGAGGTCGCTGCAACCCAGCAAAGATATTTTACTAGCCCCATTTTTGCATTCCATGGTGTCTACAAGAGGAATTGCCATATAACTTTATAAATGTTAGTCAGCAATGTGCGAATTTAGCTTGGTCAACATAATTTCTTGTACGAAAAATGAGGAATCTGTGCTTTGTGTGTTGCTCAAGGGAAATATGTGGATAATAGTAGACACAAATCCAGTCATCCATGGCTTCTTGAAAAGAAAAACAAAAAAAACTAGCTATTAATAAAATTACAAATCTCATCCTTCAACTTTAGTATTTTACAACATAAGTACCCATTTTTTAACTTATCGTGTCAAAGGAATTAGCTGGCAGATTAATATATTTTAATGGATCTTATTATTTGCAATTTTGCCATAATTTGGGTGGATTTCCACAATAAGGTAAGTTAATATGTATCATCTAGATGCCAATTGAGTCAATCTAGTTCATCAATTCAGTTGTTATGACATCGACGTCACTGGATTTTATCAACACTCTTTAGAGTTACCACACACTTGCAAAGCTTGAATGTGTGAAGGGTCAATGCCTCTGTGGTAATAGTGCCCTGTCGTGCCAACTAGAGGTCCAACTGTAGAGTATTAGCTAATCCCCGTCTTGCAACAGAATTCCCATGTAATTGCTTTTAGTTTGTACATATATATTTAACTGTAGATCAATTCTTGGACATAGATGTGTTTGATAGGTAAATATTGGGAAGTCTATAGAGATTACAGGCCCAAGAAAACTGCAAAATTCATACAAAATGTGTACTCAACTATATGCTAGATAGCCATTGATTCCAGCAAAACCAGGCGTGTAGATATTAATGTGTCTGCCCAATACCATTATAGTCAAACCTGGATGATGGTGGTTTGCTATAATTAGAAAACAGAGACCGGTACTTAGATTTTCAGTTGGATCCACTAAAACCATATAATATGCATGAGTGTCAAGCTCTCCCTAAGTGCCTGGCCCTTATAGCCTTTACTGTTATCATGGTTCTGTACTTCCTTCCAATGCTTTCTGAATTTTTGTTTCAAAAGAGTTTTAATAACCAAGGAGGCAATCAATTCCCAAGCCAATAATTCTCTATGACAAATTCTCTTTATTTGTAATCATTTGGCATGATTTGAGGCTGATATTTCTGGTAATTTTACTTCCGAGTAGCTGATCTGACATTACATCTGCATATAATAGAGTATTAAGCCCCCCTTGAATTTATGTAGAGAAAGTGAGTCAAATATTATAACTTTTGTGAGGGGCAGTATTTGTAATGCCTCATCGAAATTTTGATTGCATAATCAGACTATCCTGTAACTAAGCCTTCTAAGCCAGCCTCTTTGTTTGCCAGAGGTTGGTTAGCCTATTTTCTTTGCTATGTACATGAGATATAGAGACCACAAGCTGGATCAGAATGGTTCTACCTTACTGTATGATTTCTTTCAGTTAACAATTTGGATAATTAATGTCTTTATCATATCCACAATAACATTTGAATCACCCTCAATGGTCAGATTTGTTCAGTTCTCTCCATGGCTAAGTTAAACTATATTAATGGATTTTATTCTGATATTGTATGCATATGCTAAATTTCTCTCTCCTATTCTATCTCAGAAAATTCCACCACCGCCAGCCCTGCCTGGGTTACTTTTTGCAATCCCATTGGATTTAATTTAATTTGGCTTATTGAGGGATGATCCTATTTGACTAAGGCTCACTTTATTAGTGTTCCTCAGGGATGTAGGTTTTTTGATTTTTCCCTGTTCCCCAAAACAAGGATGTCTCCAGGGTGGTGGGACACAGATGCAACATCCCCCCTGCTGTCTCCTTGGTTCAAATCCCCATAGAAGCCTATCCCTGGACAGCCTTGCACATCCATGGATGCCCCTCAAGATGTTCTCCTTTGTGGAAGGCATCTGACCATTTCCGGGGCAGCTGGGGGACATTGAGATGTGTCTTTACTATCCTGAGGACAGCAGGATGTACACTGACATCCAAAAGAAATAGACCCTTTGAACTAAAACAAGTAAAACACTTGTAAAGAACCTAGCCCATTCTCTATTGCAATCATTAAAAGAGGAAGAGAGGAAGAGGAAGTACCTTGGAAAATGTAATAAAACAATCATTTAACATAAAATAAAATATGAAAAAAGGTTCATATGCCATGAAGGTCACTGTGGCTTTGAAGGCTTTAATTACAACTTTATGTAAATTTCACCTTTTACTCACATTGTTTATATAAATGATAAATTACAACTTATTTTTTTGTTCTTTTAATTAGTTTTTTAAATTTTAATTTTTCTATATGCGTCATTGAACCTGCACTCTATCCTGTAAGCTTGGTTTATCTTGTTTTGGTCAAGCTGTCATGTCCCCAAAATCAAAATACATATTTAAAAAGATTATAATAATAACTATCGAGGATAATGTTATAATTATAATTATCATATATAAATATTAAAATACCAATATTGACAATTTAAATATTATACTGAGTATGATATAATAAAATATTAAAATATGTAAAATTAATAAAATATTAAAATATGCAAAATTAATATACAATGTAAATAACAATATAATGGTCAAATATAAATTATAAGAATTAAAGGACAACACTGGGACATTACATAGAGCCATATCGGGAGTTGCTATTACACTTGGTCGCCATATACAAATGAAAGGAAAATTATGGTTTTATATCAGCTGATGATATATCATTAAAGGTTAGTAGAGATCCCCTGCCAATAGACGTGGCTTTTGGGGCGAAGGCACATTTTGGATAGAGATGTCCCTTAGCCACCACCAATTATAAGAAAGAAGTACACACAGTTAGGAAAGGCATCAATCGATTAGCAAGAGATATATAGATCAAAATATTTAAAAGAGAACGTAAGATTTAATACATTCTAAGGGTATATCTAGACAGAGAATCAAACACAGCAATTAGCTCACTCTCAGGTTTCAAAACATTTATTACTACGCATTGTATAATAGTAATGATACAAGATAAGTGTGATTCCTAGTAACTGTTGACGTGGTTTTTGAGACCGCACCAACACAGAATAAAGTCTCCCAACGAACGCTCTATCCTCTCTTGAACAAAGTATTCAGCATGCTAAGATTGCGAGTAAGATCATGCTTTCAACTCCAAGGTTCCTTGAGTGCAAATAGGCTCAGTTTGGCTCGATGTGATATTGCTGGTATGTCAAGGGGACTTACACAAATTCGACTGCTAACAACAAACAGTAGACTAAGGGCTTTCGTGTGATTTAAATGATTTGGCAGGTGAGCGCAAGTTTCCTAATTCTAACCGAAATGAACTGAATTTAAAAGGGTGTAGGGCCTAAGAAGTTTATGTTCTATTCTAAATGCAGGATATGTGGAGCTTCATTTCAATAGACTTCAATCGGATTTCACCTAGCCTCCGTCGGACAGCCTCAGTAAAATCGGTGCAATCTTCAAAGGGGATAGCGAAAGGTATTCAAGTTATAGTTTATACATACACCATCGAACAAGCGCGCGCAACCAACGAAGTTAAACACAAAATAATCTCCAGTCAACCCAGGCGAACTTCATCAACAAGCCGCTAGTGGTATGGAATAAAGCGAAGCTATCTCAATAAAACACCACACACCGAAGTAAGCTACTTGCATGAATTTAATCTACTTGGATACGAAAGGAAGAAGAAACCTTGCTAGCATTTCATGACAAGACGAATTCCATCATCAATGAAAAGATCTATTATCATAAAATGTGTTACACAACAATCTCTTCAAAAGTTTTCAAAGGGAAAACTTTCTTTCTTCTCCAAATGATGCAAAATGCTCTACAATGCTACACTATCTAGCTCTAAAGCTCTCTCAATGTCTACTCTGATTCTAACTGATCTAATCTTCTAATCTAATGCCTTACAAATGAGGGGGACTCCCCCTTTTATAGCTAGCCAAGTCCCAAAAGACGGCTAGGGTTACAATCAATAGAGTGGCCAGAATCGTGCCACCTCAGCCCTAAACAATATTGCCCTAAAAACCGCCACAAAGGAGAGTGGGGTAATAAATGCGCCATAATGTCCACCATCATCCTTCTAGAAGATTCCATTTGTAGACGCGTTCACACTGTTCTCGATCTTCTTTCTTGGCGTTGTTCTTTGATTTCTTCCACTTGAGGGTCTTCATTCTTCTTTTCATCTTGAGCCTTGAAAATGTTTCTTCAACACTTAGCCATTTTCTTGCAAATTTTCCTCCTTCGAGATTGAAACTCATCTTCATCGTGCTTCCACTTCAAGTCATCGTGCTCTGGCCTCGACATTTCTCCTGCAAAACAAGCAAGGAGAGGGGAATTAGAACACTTCATGATATAAACTTAACTTACTCACCTGATTTTCACGCCTTGATCTCCAAGCGTTCATCGCCAACTTCGCGTTCAAGTTCATGCCTTAGACAAACTTCATCTTTGAGAAATTCATTTTCTGGAGCTCTGATAACCTCGATTTTATTCATTTCTGGCTCAAGTAAACTATCTTCACGAAGGATTGAAGCAAATTCACCTAGGTAGTTTCTTTCAAATTCATCGTCTGGAGGATCTTACCTTGAAAACACATTTTCTTCATTTTTGCCTTAGAAAATTTTCAAATTTCCCTTAGGAAATACATCAACCTGGTGCCCACTTAAAATCTTCATCCCAGAATCCTCGACAAGCTGTGGAAGACCTTAAAATCAACTCCTCATCGGCAATCTTCGATACCCAGAAGAAAATTTTCTCCAGATGTCGAATTCATGGGTGCCCAACGAACGGGTTCATTTAATTTTCTTGAATTTTGAACCTTAGAAAATATTCTTTCATCAAATTTATTCTCGTTCTTTGATCCCCTCTGAGAATTTTGCTCTGACTTGGAAAATTTTTATTAACCTCGTGAAGCTGGCAGTCACTGACTTCACCTGTGGCAACTCATCACCTTTGAAAAATTTTCTAACACTTCACCACCTCTCCAGACTTAGGCATTTTTCTCCAAGAGAGAAAATATTTGTGCCTTAGAAAATTTGAATCACTTCGAAAATTTTGCCTTAAGAAATTTTATATCCAACTCAACCACCTTGCCTGTGAGAAAAATATCAACTCCACTTAGAAAATTTTATGAAGGCGCTTAGCATATTTTATTTTCTAGCCACCACTTGTATTTCATTCCACACTTGAAATATTTCATCACTCATCTTTTATTTCATTTTACCATCCTTAAGGCGTATAGCACACTGAAAGAAAATCACGCCCTATCATTTATCTTCACCACCACACACTCTAGACTTGAAGAGGAAAATCATGCCTTAGAAAATATCCTCAACACCTTTTAGCATTCACACTTTTGGCGCATCTAACACTTGAAAAGGCATAACGCCTAGTATCTACCAAGCTCTCACCACGCCTTTGGAGTATTTACTAGCCTTTTACTACGCTTTAATCACATTTCACCCTATTCACCACCCTCTATTCACTTATTACACCTCAAACTAGGCGCATTTCCATGTAGGCAAAGGATGGGCGCATTTTGCTTGTGTAGAAGGAATCTTTTCAACGCCTTGACCTTGTGACTCTTGAGCTTCTCCACGTTTGTCTTCACATGCCCTCTTTTGGGCGCATTTGATGCCTTGTGAAGGATAAAACTTGGCGCATTCTTCCTATGGAGGTGGATGAACTTTCAAACGCCACCCAACAAGTGGCTCTTCACCTTCTCAGTTTTCGTCTCTACATGCCTTGTTTTGGGCGCATTTTGCCCATGTAGGAGGATGAAAAAGTTGACTTTGTCTTGACCAATTTGCTTTGGGCGCATTTCAGCCTGGGTGAAGGACGAGTTTTGATACTTAGAAAATTTTCATGCTTGGCATCTTGAGTTGGGCGCATTTTGCTATAGGAGGTGGATGAAAACTGTTGACTGCTTTGACTTCCTTGTCTCTTGGGCGCATTTCACCCCCTGAGCAGGATGAACTTCATACTTAGCAAAATTTTGAGCTCCAACTTTTCCTTGAGGGCGCATTTTAGCATGTGTACTGGACGAAGTTCAACACTTAGAGAAATTTCATGACCTCCAGCTGAGATGGGCGCATTTTCAAGGAAGTGAAGGATGAAGTTCCAGACTTAGCTATTTTTCCCTTCCTCTGCCAGCGTTCATGCCCCTGCTATTTATAGTAAATCCTCTGATTCTCAAACTTCGAAAGCTCAGATTGCCTTGAAATTTTGACCACTGGACCTTCATGACCTGGTTAGCCTGTTGACATTGCCATTTTGAGCTGACTTACTAAAAATAGCACATTTTGAGAAGTGTTTTGCTATTTATAGTAACCTCTCGTTTTTGGTACTTCCACAGCTCCGATTAGCTTGAAATTTTAATGAGGCGCTCCTCACCACGTGACCTGTTGGCTGACACTGACGCATGCGCTCAATTTACTATTTTTAGCCAGTTTCCAAATTGACTTACTATAAATAGTGAGTGCTCCATTTGACCCGAAATTTCACCAGCAGATAGCCTGAAGAACGCTGATCGCAGTGGTTTACATCGGATTTTGAAGATTTTGACTTTTGATGCCTATTTTTAGGCTCCGAAGCTGGAAACCCTAATTCACTTTGCATGCGTATCAAATGAACTCTGTTTGTTCTCATTTCCGCGACACTGCAATCAGCTCGTGATTCTGAACTGCTGGGAGGTGGCTGCCGGGACACACCTACTAAAAATAGCAAGTTCCTTACTGAGTGAGAATCTCCGTTTGCATGTCATACCATCGAAGCTCTCGAAAAACCCATCAGGAATGCGACATGCAAAACCACTAAAAATAGCCTCGGAAGGCTGAATCCTGAAAGTGATCATCTCGACTTGCATGTTACGTCATCGCGAAGGTCTTGAAAAACCCAGAAGGAATATGCAGACATGCAAAGAAAAAACTCTGCATCTGCACCCCGAAATTTGCTCCGGAAGCCGGACTGCTAAAAATAGTAAGTCGTCTGTTTTCGCTCAAATTTGGCATGCGAGCAGTCTGATATACTCTGAGTGTGGTGTGACTGTCGGAATCTCGAAAATGTTGACGAATCGCCTGTAATCTCACACTTACTAAAAATAGTAAGTACCTCGGAATCTGATAAATTTTTGCTGAGAGCCTGCTGGAAGCACACTGACAACAACGTTGAGCTCAATTTTTAATTTATTCACCTTACTCGACCTCAAACTGACCAGGAAGACTCAAACCCTAATTTCAGACTTGGCCAAATTCACGCTTAAGCTTGCAGATGGGAACGTCCCCAGAAAGTAGACCATCAGAAAAGAGACAGACAGAGAGAGAGAGACCAAAAACCAAAGCCAAAATGACCAGAATAGAGCAAAAATTAGGGGTCCCCATCTTGAATGGGGCGATGTGTGAAAAAGGTCACAACAGTAACCTATCCTTGATGATCACTAGAGATTATAAGACTAATAAGTAAATATCCTTGAAGGTAGATTTTAAAGCCTACCATTTAATTTCTCAGTCATAAGCTTATTTGAATTCTTGAGTTTAGCAGAGTAAATAGTAAAGTAAAGGTCATCCCAAAAAGGGGACATTACAAGTGGTATCAGAGCACCATCCTGCTAGCCTGAGGGATAATAATTGATGCAACCAAGCCAATGAACTTTAAGGGCCCTAGAAAGAAAAAAGAAGAGGTCTATGGTGCAGGAATTGAGAGCATTCATGGAAAAAAATGAACAAACTAATTAGGCCATGCTCCAAGCCCTTCAAAACATAAACAACAACCTTAGACCTAATACAAGACACGAAAGGGAAAGCACCCCTAGCCAATTTGAAAGTAATCATAACACTACATTAGGATCAAACCCAAGTAATGGACCCAATGTCTTGGCCGAAGAGAGTCCTTTAAGGGAAAATGAAAGAATTAACAATCCAAATGCACGTGAACTTGCCTTAAAATATGCAAGTCTTGACCCCGAAGTCCGAAGAATCATCCCCTTCACAACATATTGCGAGGTTGTGACGAAAAATGATCATAGGGGTAGGAACAATCGCTCAAACAAAGATATACAAAGTAAAATAGGAAAATTGTCCATCCCTAACTTTGATGGGTAGGGAAAAATTACAGCCCATGCATGGTTACAAAAACTAGAAACATACTTAACTCTTTGCCCCATGATAGAAAAAGATGCCATTACATTCACCATACTACATCTAGAAGGGGGGGTGCATGAATGGTGGCATCATGGCCTAATTACCCAAGATCACAAAAATATCAAGGCCTATAAGACCTTCAAGAAATGACTCATTGAAAGACTTGACCAAACTCATCCCCATAAATACTTTAGGGAGCTAACCAAAATAAGGCAAAGAGGGACCCTTGAGGAATACATTATTGAATTCCAAAGACTAGCAATCATGGTCCTGGGAATATTTGAGGACAGGCTCACCTATCTTTTTATAGTAGGGTTGTCAGATGCCGCTCATGGCCTAGTAAGTGCTCTAGACCCCTCCACACTTCAAGAGGTAATCCTCAAGGCTACCCGACTGGATACCACCCAAACAAGAGGGAAACCCTCCTCAAGTAAGACAACCCTCCCAAATGAAGGAAGAGCACAAGGACCCATACCTTTCTTTCCGCAACCGAGAGGAACTAAAGAGGGAAGGGGCCTTGCTATGATTGCAGAAATGCATGGAAACTAGGACACCAATGCAGTCAAAAGGACCTTACAAGAGAAAACATGTGTCATTGGTGCAGGGGAGTTCAAGAACCTAGACACCGATGCGGACAAAAAAGAAGACAAGCCCTCAACATGGAAGCAAACTTTAATCAAGTTGCAAGAGAGGAAGAAAAAGAAGGCCCAAATAAAAGAAGGTACGATGGAGGAGGAATAGAAGGAGGGGACTCCTTGAAGGAATGAAGCTCTCCACACGGTGGTCATTGCGACTGATAAAGGCGGACATTGCATCCGATAATGGCAGACATTCCGACCGATAATGGCAAACGTTGTGTTTGATAATGGCGATCATTGCGAATCAATAATGGCGGACATTGCATTCGATAATGGCAATCATTGTGTACACTCATTGCGTCTGATAATGGCAGACATTGTGTTCGATAATGGCGATCATTGCGACGGATAATGGAGGACATTGCGTCCTATAATGGAAGACATAGTGTTCTATAATGGAGGACCAATGTGTCCTATAAGGGAGAACCAATGCATTCTATAAGGGAGAACCAATGCATTCTATAATAGGGGAGGGGACTAAGCAGACCCAAAGAGGCTAAATCACGAGAGAAAGGGAAAGAGTTGGCATGATGGATCCTAGGCTCCCCATCAAGTCATACTTCCTATACTCTCTCATGGTTGTACCCTCCAAGGACATTAGGATACTTTACATAAATATGGATGAGGTGAATGAGGGTGGATGATTCTAGTTGTGTGCAAGCCCTCAATCATGACTTCAATCAGGTGGAAAAGATTCCCTCATCCCTTGTTTATTTAGATTTAGAAATTGGACAAATTTAGGGCCTTCCCAATTAAGGGAACTAATATGTTGAGATTAGCCCAACCCTAAGTTGCTTGAGGACAAGCAAATTTGGGAGGGGAGGATTGTCATGTCCTCGAAATCAAAACACATATTTAAAAAGATAATAATAATAACTATGGAGGACAATGTTATAATTATAATTATCTTATATAAATTTTATAATACCAATATTGACAATTTAAATATTATAGCCCTTATGATATAATAAAATATTAAAATATGTAAAATTAATATACAATGTAAATAACATTATAATGGTCAAATATAAATTATAAATATTAATGGATAACACTAGGACATTACACAGAGACATATTGGGGGCTGCTATTACACCTGGCCGTCATATACAAATGAAAGGAAAATCATGGTTTTATATCAGCCAATAATATCATTGAAGGCTGGACAAATAATATGAGAGTCCCATTAGTTTCATATCATATGAAGGAGTTGCCAATTGTTGTCTGCTGTAGCTTATTGAGGGGCCCGATAATATTCAAAGAGGGTGCATATAGCTTTATGTCATTGCTAGACCTGAGAAAAGTTCGTGGTATTATCCATCACTCATATTGCAGATGTCTCTGCTATAATTAAAGTCAGATATGAATAACTTATGTAATGTTCAACAAATTTGATATATGCTACCAATTATTGTTCATATCCGATAGGCGCTATTTGTCATGACCCGACACACAATCATAAAGTGATTACTTACAAAGGAGGATCGAAGGCACAAACAAATCGAGAGCATTCAGGAAGAGGAATCATTGACTATAGAAGTACCAGCGGTAATATTAAAAGAAAAATAAATATTAATTATTTGTCTTGAGCGATGGTTAGTAGAGATCACCCACCAACAAATGTGGCTTTTTGGATGAAGGCACACTTTGGATAGAGACGTCCCTTGGCCACCACCAGTTATAAGAAGGAAGTACACACAACCAGGAAAGGCATCAATCGATTAGCAGGAGATATATGGATCAGAATATTTAAAACAGAACAGAAGATTTAATACATTCTAAGGGTATATCTTGACAGAGAATCAAACACAGCAATTAGCTCACTCTCAGGTTTCAAAACATTTATTACTGCACATTATATAACAGTAATTATACCAGATAAGTGTGATTCCTAGTAACCTATCCTTGATGATCACCAAAAATTATAAGACTAATAAGTAAGTAAATATCCTTGAAGGTAGATTTTAAAGCCTACCATTTAATTTCTCAGTCATAAGCCTATTTGAATTCCTGAGTTTAGCAGACTAAACAGCAAAGTAAAGGTCATCCCAAAAAGGGGACATTACACAAGCTCCTTATCAAAGAGCCAATTCTTAGTTTATGTCTATTTTCAGTAATTACCTTTTTCAATTCTCATTGAGTATCTACATTACCTTTAATTACTCTAATGGAATTAATTTAATTTGATTTGTCGAGGATGGATCCCATTTGAATAAGGCTCTATTGATCTTATCTTGGTGAAGCTACTTATTGGATAGCCAGGACTTTTAGTTTATGCCTGTTTTCAACAATTGCTTTTTTAATTGTTCTCATTATTTTGTCTAGAATCTGAATTCTTTTTCACTAGCAATCCAATTATTACTACTTAAGAGGCAATGCAGTCCAATTATTTGTAGAGGAATTATGTTGAGTGACAATATTATTATCTTATATGCTCTAGTTTTTGTATATTGTCACATTCATTTTTAAAACACATGAAAGTGGAAATAATAATGAGTCTCATAGATAAGATCTTGATTTGGCAAGAGCAAAGAGATTCATAGATAGCTTGCCGTTTCTTTTTAATTTTTTAGTTGACATGTACAAAAATCCTACTACATACTTCAAAACATAGTAATGAGACTCGGACGCGGCTCGGACTCGGTGAGGGCGACTTGGCAACTCGGGACTCGGACGCGGCAATATGAAAAAAAGTTGAAAAAACCCTAGAAATTTAGAGATTTTTAAAGATTTAAAACTTGTTTCAAGCACCCTTTATTGAATACAACACAAATAAAATCAAATTTGATCACATGCACAAGTATACAACGATTACATAAGTATAAAGTACACAAATTGTAGTTGCGCTGCTGAAGGAAATAGCATTTATATATATAAAATTAGTTAAATGTATACAAAACTCATGGAATATGAAATCCATGACATCAAATGTTCCATACAAATATGAAATATCAAAAGTAAAACAATAGCTATATAAGTCATGACTCTATGCCCTATGGCATAGTGGAGCCAGCATCCTTCCTACGAAGGCGTCTAAGGTCTGGATGATGTTGCAACTGCAGCCATAGTCTCTGCTGTGTCTGACTCTCCATGCCACTCTCACCGACAACAGCTATGTCTCCTCGTGCTGTAGCCTCCTCCTCAGCCATGGCTACAACCTTGGCCTCTCTCTTTGTCTGGTCCACCCAATCAAGGTCCTCGTCACTAAAGACTGCATCTGTAGCCTCAGTGATCCCCTCAGACTGTGGATCAACCTCCTCTAGATTGATCGGGGTTTTTTCGTGGTCAAAAAGCTTCCTGTATCTGAGCCGAAGGTTGTAATGAACATATACCAAGTCATTCATCCTCTCCATTGTCAATCTATTGCGCTTCTTGGAGTGTATGTGCTCAAACATACTCCAATTGCGCTCACAACCAGATGAACTGCATGGCTGGCTCAATATACGAATGGCAATATTTTGCAAGATCGGTGTATCAGAACCAAACATATGCCACCACCTATCTGAGATGAGAAAAAGAAACAAAATCAATCTCATTTCAAGTTTCAAGTTCAAGTTCAACATTTAATAATAAATTATAATATAAAAAGATGAAAATTATGCCCTTAAATATATTTTTACTTGGCAGTAATGTCCTATTATCTTTGCACATTTGCGTGAAGTCTATAGTGAAGGCATATCTCTGCACCACTGTGTAGTTACGGCCGGGCAACATCGCTCTGTAAAGATATGAGAGCCCACTCTATCTCCAGCGGAATCACAGGCGGAGTGGAAGGCCAGATTTAGGCTCTGCGGCTGCATGGATGGGCATATGAGGTTGGTTTTGCCATCTCCTATCAATGATATCCCAAATGGGCGATACTTCTCCTCAACTCACCATAGACTGATCTAATGGCCTCTTTGGCTATCCATGCCCTCATATGTAGTAGCCCATTGGGGGCTCTCCCCATCTGCAACTCGTGAGGCACTAGCAAGGGCTCAATAAACTGCAAAGTGCAAACATGTTTCACAAATAAGTGTGAACGAAAATAAACAAATAAAAGTAAGATATGATTAAAAATTTAAACATAATAAATAATTAAATTTTACCTTCACAATCTCGTCCATTGGTGTCCAAAACCTTTGCTCATAAAAAATGCAATCAGCCACAACAATCCCTGCAGTGCTTGTAGAAAAGGATGAAGAAGACCACTCCTCACTAGTAAACATGCGCCTTAAGGCTGCCCTTGACCGAATCAAGGATTGCATCGTGATAAAATTTGTTGCAAACTTGGTGATGCCGGGACGAGACAACTCCCTCAACCCCGTGTATTGCCTCATAAGGTTAAGCACCCATGTGTGGTTGTATACAAATTTGCATATGTTTTTTGCTGCTTCCACACATGTTTTGATCCATGGGAGCTTGCCAAGATCCTCCAACATGAGGTCAATGCAATGGAACATGGAGTCCAAAATATAGTAGGTGCCTCTCCATCAATAATCTACCAGAACAACATAATTTGCTGCATTATTTGTCACCACTTGCACTACATTCTCTTCCCCCACATCAGCTATCACCTCCTCTATAGCCTCACACAGGTATGTGGCATTTTTGAATTGGGCAGAAGCATCAATGGACTTCATGAAGACGGTGTCACCTAAAAAAATAAGCAAAACCAATTATTCAATAAATTAAAAAACATAAATCAGCCATATTAAATTATTAATCACTAAATCAAATTCAAATTTCAATGCATTGAGGGAAGTACAATTACCTCCGGAGGAAACTAGGAAATTAAGCAGCGTCCTATTTCTCCTATCGGTCCAACCATTAGTCACGATGGTGCAACCAATCATCCTCCACTGCTTGCGCTGCTCCTCTAATTGTGCTTTCACATTTGCCACCTTTTGAGTCAAAAGTGGGCCCTTTAATTCATCTTCACTAGGGGCTTTGAACCCTGCCCCACATATGGTTATGGCATCAACCATGTTTTGCCAGAAAGGTGACCTATAACATGTCATAAATAAATTAATAAGTTACATAAATATTGTAAAATGAAAAAGTTTTAAGTTTTTAACTTTAAATTTGAATTTGATAATGAGATACATCTAGATTCTAAAATTTAAATATAAATTTTAAAACATTTAAACGAAAAAGAATTACCTGGCTACATGGAAGGGAATGGTGCAGTAGTACCAAAAGTCTGCAATTGACTTTTTTGCTGCATCATGTGCGTCCTTGTTCCAACCCATGCTCTCAAGCGACGGTTGGGAACTAGGAGTAGTGCACGGTACAAAATATGAGTCCACCCTAGATTTACGAACTCTAGGGCCAATGCGAATACTGCCACTAGCACTAGCAGTAGTAGCGCCACCAGCACTAGGAGTACGCATAGGCATAGCTGATGCAGAAACAGAAGCACTAGCACAAGCACTATCACTAGGACAGTATGGAGGCATGGAAGAAGCATCTCCAACAGCACCAAGTCCCTGTCCAACTCCAACACTCACCAACTCCTGCTTTTGTTTCTTTTTCATTTCTTTTTGCATTTCAAAAGTTTCTAATTGCACCTGCACTTCATGAACAACCTCAGGAGGTGCTTTAGTGCAACCCACTGCATCATGGGTGGGTATGCATGCAAGATGGTATTTTAATCTATTTATGCCTCCATGATATATTGTTTTGTAGTAGAAACATTTTGCATCTCCTCTTTTCATTCCGGGAAAGATTTCAGCATGTTTCCAAGCAGGGTCTTTTCTGACTGGGGTTTGAGACATTGTGAAAATAATAATATGGTTTGATTTGCAAATGAATGTGGCTGCAAAAGTAGGGTTTCTAAAATTATTTAAGATGCAAGTAGGGTTTGTAAAAAAAATATGCAAACTCAAAAAAACAATGATTTTACAAATTACAACGAATTATTTGTTAAAAAAACACAAAAAAATCAATTAAAATCGAACTTACCTCTTCGATTTGGCTTGGAATGCAATGCAAACTCCTCCCAATCACTGGTAATGAGCTCTCAATGCACCTCCTTGCTGGTATGAAGCTCCCCAAATGATATATGACCTTGGATTTGTCTTCAACAACTTGCTGGTTGCCCTCTCTCTCCTCCTATTTTTCTTCACAACTCTCTCTTCTCCTCCTATTTTGCCAAATGAATGAAATGAGGTTGCTTTTAGGCGAAAATAAATATAATAAAAAAAAAAAGACTTCGAGTTCCTATTTTTTGGGCCTTTTTGGCCTTTGCTGCGCTGGCTGCGTCCAGGGGTCGGGACTCGCCTGGACGCTGCGCGTTTGGCACGTCCGGCCTGGACGCGGCTGAGGCCGTGTCCACGCGCCCAGGACGCTGCCAGGGTCGCGTGGAGAGCGACTCGGCAAGTCCTGGCGAGTCCCGGGACTATGCTTCAAAAAGACTTCCTCATAGATGGTTTAGATTTTGAACACTAGTATTCATGCAATCCTAATCAAACTCTAGGGGAATGCAATGTAGATTTTTTCCCTTTGAGTGGAAGTATCTAATTACCTAAAACTAGTGTAAAGTGTCTACCTGTTGCCACTTGTGACTTCATTGATCATCTTAATTTAATTTTGGAATGCATGTAAGAAAGAAAAGTACACTGTACCAATAGACTTAGATGCAACGTGACCTTTATAAAAGACTAAAACCATTATATGGCATCATGGCCATCTTGACATAGTATAGGATAGCAAAGCTAGGTAACACAGTCACAAGTAAGTGAACTAATGTTGACTTGGATGAGCCAGAAACCTCATTTCATATTTTCACGTGCTACCATGTATCGACAATGCACTGCTTGATAATTCCCTAAAATTGGCCAAGCAAGACGAATGCATAAAAATAATATCATTAATAGGGAAGGATCATGCCAAGATTTTAACAAACTGTTAAGATAAGTCATAATGGAACATAACATACATCAGTACTATATACTAAAGTTGTGATGGGACATATACAGATCAGTTGTATTGCTCTAGTTCAGAAGCTCTGAAATGGACCTTTGCTTGACTTTTTGGTGGTGGAACTTAGTTAGTATATGTGTGTTGCACTCCTTGATCTTATGAAGATCAGAAACATTTCTATATTTATGCAATCCATTTATCAGTATAATAACAATCTTTTACTTTTCAAAACTTAATTAACCATAGCAATAGCACACATTTAAGATCTAACAAAAAAACACAGGACAAACACATGATTTATGTGGAAACCCTTGCAGGAGAAACCCACAGCAAAATATTGCTTATATATAGATTCTCCTTGTAGGCACCAATCTACTTCTTGTACAAATCTTCTTTTGTAGGCACCAATCCACTGGAGACACCAATCCCCGCTACTGAGCACCAACTCAGCAAGAGACACCAATCTCTTCTAATGAGAGGCTTCAACCTCCTGATCTCCTTGGTTAGGAGGCACCAACCTCCAAATGAACAATATGATAATTATTTGAAACTTCTTAGATCTGTTCTAATTCACCTTCATAAATCTGCTCACTACATCAAAATCTGCCTTTAGAATCTCCTAAAAATCTTTATAAATTTTGCCATAAATCTCTTATGAGTCTGCTCATATGTCTCTTAAAATTCTGCTCACACACTTTAAAATTCTGTCCTCATATGCTCTTAAATCAACTCCTTATATGAATGATATTCAATGAATTGTTCACTTTCAAATGGACTTCACAATCTCTATATCTTCACCAAGGGGAACTTCATGAAACAACATATGTTTTCATAATGGATGCAACTCCTTGTTTTATATGCACCCTTTCACCTTTGTCTTGGGCGCACCAATAGGGGTCAGCCCTTATAAAATATTATTTATTATACTTATTTTCAATTTTAACTCCCCAAAATGGGGTGCACCAATAAGAGGGTCGGCCTCATCATAAAAAAATTAATCTGCAAATCTTAATTTATTAATGAGGGCTCCAAGAGTTTAAGGGTCGGCCCTTAAAAACATTGTTGATGTTCAATCCAATCATTGTCATGTTTTTAATGTTTATTAGTTTAAAATTTACTTAGTATATCAAAGTTTCATTTGCAATTCTTATACTTATTCCTTATACATTGTTATATAACTAATTTTTAAGTACTACATATATTTGTGACACCCACCACCACCTCGCCACCTCTACGCCACCGTCCCCAAGCTTAGGCCCTTGGTCCCCTCGTCCCTGAAACCTGTTCCCACACCTCCCCATTAGCAAACTCCATGGAACTATGTTGCTGACTTACATGAGCACATAAGATCAGATTTAAGATATATTTATTGCTCCTAATTGAAGATACTAACCTGTATATTGAACATAATTGAACTGATGTAAGGAAATCATTTTTATGGATTCTGCTTGGACGAGAGTAGAAGTTGTATTGATCATAACCTACCTTGGTTGCCAATATCACTATGAGATTTGGGAAATGAATTGCTTGAATGACTAAAGCCATGAATTAAGCTATGCATATTCCAAATTAAGCATGCATTTTCCTTATATTATGCTTAGGGAATTCAGAAGTAATTTTCTTTGATACCATTGGCGCTTCAAAGGAAGTGTTTTCAACATGCAATGATCAATTCATTTTGGATTCCAATTAGATTATGACATCTATCAAATCAGTAAGTAGAAGTTCCATAGAAGCAATAAGCTACCAAAAATCCTGATTAATCCTGATTGTCAAAAAGTCTGCAGGCCGGACGATTCTTCCCATTTCAAACTGCAAAATTGCCAAAAAAATGCAAATAAAATCACGCTGATTCACGTGAAAAAAAGCCATGAATAGCTTGTTGCTTACTATTATGCTTTGGTAGATTTTTTCCAAGCATCCATAGCTTGTTTGAAAGCACTTGTTTTACGCTTTTAGCCATAGCAGCAAGGCAGTGAACTGTTTGCTAAAAAGCTTTGGTAGACATGTATGAAAAATGTGGTAGCATAGACAAGGCAGTGAACTGGTTGAAAAATTGCCTCAAAGAAATGTGGTCTCATGGTGATGGAATCGCATTCCATCACCATGAGACCACATTTCTTTGAGGCATTTTTTCAAACAGTTTACTGCCATGTCTATGGCTTGTCATGGCATTCCATCATCACGAGACCACATTTCTTTGAGGCATTTTTTCAAACAGTTCATTGCCTTGTCTATGCTACCGCATTTTTTATACATGTCTACCAAAGCATTTCCGCATTTTTCATACATGTCTACCAAAGCATTTTATCAAACAGTTCACTGCCTTGCTAAAAACCTAAAAAAGGTGCTTTCAAATAAGCTATGGATGCTTGGAAAAAATCTATCAAAGCATAATAGTAAGCAATAGCATAGACAAGGTAGTGAACTGTTTGAAAAATGCCTCAAAGAAATGTGGTCTCATGGTGATGGAATGCCATGACAAGCAAAACTTTAGCCATAGCAGCAGGTAGTGAACTGTTTGATAAAATGCTTTGTAGACATGCATGAAAAATGTGGTAGTATAGACAAGGCAATGAACTGTTTGAAAAAATGCCTCCAAAATGTGGTCTCATGGAATGCCATGATAAGCAAATGCATTGGCAGATTCTCCTAGTTATTAGTTATGCAATGTGAAGCAATTGCATAACTGCTTAGGTTGACTTTGTAAAAACTATATTGTAATTGAAATTTTGTCATCTATCAACATCTAGTTATTAGTTATGCAATGTGAAGTAATGCTTTGAGTTTGAAAGATGTGCAATGCAATGTAATCAGCGATATGAATATAAACTACAAAAATCTAGTTTTTACAATTCATTAGTTAAAACTCTTTATTTTATTTGCTCTCTATATCTCTATGCTATGTAAATGCCTTTCAATTTTTTTAAAAAATAGTTTTCATCTCTTGTTCTACAATTTTTTTACTTTTTTAAAAAAATCTTTATTTTTTCCTGATTTTTTGCCATTTTTTTCAAAAAATCTTGTACTTTTGGTTTGCCAATTTTTTCCCCAAAAGTTTTTTGCTGCTATGAACTGTATAACAAGAAGAAATGTTTTGTCTTCTAGTAGCCCTTGATTGCTTGGAATAATTGAAGTCCTTTCTTTCCAGAATGTAATGACTTGAAGTTCATGCATTTATCTCTTCCAGTCCTTATGTTATTTATAGCTTGCCAGTTTTTTTATGTGCATCTTATAACGTGTGCTATTTTAAATCCTTTAATGAAAAGTAAAATGTCTATAGAGACATTTGCTGACTCGCCATTTTATTTAGGTTTTGCTAACCGATTCTCTCGTCTAATTTTTTATGAACAGGAAGGTAGGCATGGACAAAGTCAAGGTCATGAGCCAGGAGAAGCAACTCAAAGCACTGCTGATATGACTGCATTTGTAAGTTCATAAATTTTACTGTCATTTTAGCATTAATCTAATATGAAAAAATGGATTAGCATTAATGTCCATGGTTGTTTATGAAGCAACCAATGGGGAGATGACAAATGCCCCTTGTATAGATCTCAAGGCTGTTCTTAAAGAAATGCAGAATTTTGTAAATAAGCAATTGAATGTTGTATTGTTTGTCAATGACTAGATGGAGAATGTCTTAAAGTGGAAAACTGCTGTCATTGATCTTTCTGCAAATATCATCTTTGAAGAAAAGTTTGTAGCCACGGAGATACCCTTTAGTTAACAAATATTCAACTGCCAAAGTTTCATATTGTGAAGTAAAATGCATAATATATTTTCCCTCAAAATGAACCGCAAGAGGGTTTTGTGATATTGTTAATCCCTATGTTCTATTTTTTTATGATTTATAAATATCGTTCCGTCCAATTCACCCAGTATTTGTGCCCTGCCTGGTCTATTGGGGTTCACTACACTAATTGATTTGGAATTTTTTCTAATTTGAACTTGTATTCATCTTTCACCCCAACGTTTTACCACTTGATCTCATCTCATTGAACAGTCCTATGTTATTTTCATTTTGTTTAGGCATTATTTGTGTGTTTAAGTCTGATTCAATTCTATTCTTCTAGGTTTTAGACTGCTGTCCTTTTATTGTTTGGTCTGAGAAAGGAGGCCATTATATGATAATTTAATAAACTGAGGGTTGAGTTGCAGTTTTTTTGGTCTAAGTCTGATTCAATAATCATGTTTTATTCTTCTAGGTTTTAGACTGCTGTCCTTTTATTGTTTGGTCTGAGAAAGGAGGCCATTATATGATAATTTAATAAACTGAGCGTTGAGTTGCAGTTGCCAATTATGGGCTCACTGGTCTAATCCTTGGTTTTTCTGTGCATTTCTTGCCCTGTTACAATTTTTAATGGCATGTTTTCATTTCATCAAGTAATAAATAAACTAATAATTGAGCTTGCATACTGAGTATCATTTAATTCTTGTACAGGTTCAGAACCTACTCCAGCAAATGGTGAGCTATACTTTACCCTATAACCGTCTTGATTATTTATGTTTAATATCATGCATAAATTGTGAGTTCCATATCTCAAAAAGGTACAATGTTTGTGAGTTTCTGCACCCAATTTGATAAGTTGAAATATTTCTTTTGCGTTTTCATTGTACAGCAAAGCAGGTTCCAGACTATGTCAGATTCCATTATCACAAAAAATATCCTTTGTTTGCAGATCTTTGCTATTTACTAACATTTTTTGTGCCGTTCGTAATTCATTATTAACAAATATGAAGCTGAAAGACTGAAAATTGTATTTCCTTGACCGCTTTTTACTTGATGAGATGGGATCTCGCATTGATGAATTGGAGAGAAGCATTGGGGAACTTACCAAAGAAATGGGAGTGGAAGTATCTCAGCCAAATGCATTGCCCCCCAGTTCTATCCAAAGCGGTACCCCCAAGTAACATTCACCTAGAGAGCAAGTTGTTGTGGCAAGAGCTTTAAGATTTTTCTGGTTTTAGTCATATATGTTTGTAATGCTGCCTTCATGGATTTAAAGGGTTTTATATTAAAATTATGGGCGAGCTTAAGCATGTATCACCGGTTAGAATGTGTAGTAAAATGGCCTAATTGAAAGACAATTTGGTTGTAAAAGTATAGTGCTGATCGGTTTCTAAGATCAGTGAAACTTACCTAGTTATTCTCAGCTTGTGCCCGGCATGGCAATGGCATTCCCCAACTTCATGTATTTTCTAATCAACAGCTAATGGAATCAAAGATTCTTATACTTTATAATATGCCTGTTAGATGAAATGATCTCCCACCTGCATAGATAATAGGCATGCAGTTTTAGTTAGAATAAATGAACTCATATATCATATAAATGGAAGCTGCTTACGTTCTTTCATTTTTGGTATGCTGTACAAGCTTAGATCAATGCATAGATGCTCTTGCAGATTGATATTAATAGGCATGGATTACTGACCACATTGATTATCGGATAGATGTTTTAAGTGCATTTTTTTGGTTCACTCCCATAGGTTAATAGCCATACTTTTTAATAACACTATGCTTTACTAGCACCAAGTCATAAATGTGCTTGCGGTAAGCACATTTCCATTTGTCATGATTGATAGGCAATATACGGGATTAAGTGTCTTTTTGGTTTACGCTCATAACTTAATGGCCTTATTAATAAATAAATCATAGACAGGTTAAGTCTGGTTGTATTTTGCCAATTCTCATTCAATAATGATATTTTATATGAAATGCTTTCCAAACCACCTAGTGCAACAAAAATATATATGCTTGGGGTGATACTAAATGCAACCATTCTCTCTAATTGGCCACATGTATTTGGACTAAATTTAAGATGCAAACCATGTTTGACATGGTTATGTTCCTGTTACGAACATTTCAGGTGGTACTTGTTCTGTTGCACAATTTAAGTTGGAAATTGTATTGGAGATGATTATGGTCGTATTTTATGAACAATTTGGCTGGTACGTGTTCCATTGCACATTGTTTCTATGCAAATTTGACCCTAGGAGGTTAACATGGTACTATTATTTACATTTGGCTGAATATAAGGAATGTACTTAATTTCTTCTTGAAATAAAGGTGTGCTAAACTCCTAATAAGCTAAAATTTGAATAGAAACCATCTCAAAGTTCATCGTTCTGCAAATAAAAAGAGGGGGATTAGCCTCCCCAATGAAATCAGAACAAATACTGATCACAATCTGTCATAGGTACTAAAAAAAAACTTTTCAAAGAACAAAAAATATGATTTAGAAACAAAAGCATCCCAAACCCTAGCAATATTGCAACAACAAAGAATAGAATATGAATCAGCTCCTAAGACACAAACTCTATCCACTGATATGAAAAATCTAAAATTAGAAATCACATGATGTCCCACTAATGATGTTTTTTGAATCATCTTGTAGAATTATTAAGCCGAGAGATTTTTCTACAGTCACAGCACAACATGAACTAAAAGATTCCGTTTACACTGTAATGTTCCACCACTTTGCTGATTGGGTTTCATTGTGATTTTTGTAGGTCTGATTTTTTTTTTGTTTTCAATTGGTATTCTTCTTTTTTGTGTTTTTGCATTTGATACCAATAATGCTAACAATACTAACAAGCATTTACATGCAATAGGAGCTTAAAATAAACTAATCCACTAAGACAATTTGAGTAATGACTCAATTTAAGTGCCAAAAATACTTTCTTCATTACATAATAGATTGCATACAACATATAACATACGTCTTTTCAAAAACTAGATATATCTTCTACTAAACTTTAACTTACACCCTTGTAACTTTGTGAATAGTAACTTGCTACAGTACCAAACCTTAATGAAGTGCACGCAGCTCTTAAAGGATGAACTTCTCCCACCAAAAATTGAATTGGAGAGCTCCCTAGGGATGGGGGCACCCCTTTTAGAAGTGATTGCAGCCCTTAGGGAGAGGCGTTTTATTTGCTTAGGCTGCTACAAACCCTCAAAATAAGGTGGTTGGCTGTAGATGCATAAATTAGCTCCCAAAACCTCGAATTCCTCATGCTCAATGTGATGGTTTGATTTCTGAGATTCAAAATCCTCATAGTATGCCCACATTATTCGGTTCGCCTTACCTTTGGGCCTCAGAGGACAGTTATGGTTTGTATCATAGGGTCCTTTACAATAGAAGCACAACTTCTTCCTGCGCAAGTCATCAATGGTTTCTTTGTGGAATGGGACTGTTGATTTTCCTTTAGAATCTGATTTCTCATTCTTCTTAGAGAATGATTTGTCGTCCTTGTATGAAGAGGATGCTTTAGATGAGGACTTGCTCTGTGGGATTGCAAGTTTCATGCTTCTTGCTTTTCTCATAGCCTCTTGTAGGGTCGGGGGATCAAAAACTTTGATCCAACCTCTCAATGGTTCCAAGAGTCATTTGATGAATAACACCACCAATCTTCTTTTGGATATGTTGGGAACCATAACTGACAACCACTGGAAATCACTTATATATCCCTCCAAACTCCCAACCTGCTTGAGTCGGGCTAGATCTCTGAAGTATGTTTCTGGATCTTTCCTATCAAAGCGTTCAATCAACCGATCAATAAACCACTGATAAGAAGTAATACAATCATGCTGCAAGGTCACCAACCCGTGGTACCGCAAATCGTGGGTTGCTCCCTCTAGATGCAGTGTAACATACTTAATTGTGTCTGCCTCTGCCATAGGTCGAAGGTTCAAGAAAGTATCCAACTTATGGACCCAAGACTGAGCTGTAAATGTCCCACTGCCATCAAACGTGGGTAATGTGAGTTTGCTGGTGGCATGCTTGAGATCACTGTGTTGATCTCTGTTTTGTCCTCTTGGTCTTCGGGTCGGTCTGTCTCTATAATGCTCTCTTCTTTGACTCAAGAATCTGTCAAAGCTTAGGCGTTCTCTCACCTAGGGTGTCAACAATTCCCATTTGTCATTAGCGGCCATGAGAGTATATGCAAACATTTCCTCTCTTCTTCTGTGTTACCACCTTCTGATTCATCCCTCAAAATGGTAGGACAAGTGGGTCTATCTGCAGTTCATGAAGGGGCATGATATGCCCTGGGTGTCCCAGCCACTCCTGTTATCCTCTGCAACCCGGTTTTGCTGTATCCGCGGAACAAACTGTTGCATCGTTGCTGTGAACCCTTCAAAAGCCCGAGTCATTTGCTCAAAAAGCTCTCTACCATCTCTGTCTTCATTGTTTTCCTCATTTCTTCTTTCGTTTCTCGGTGGAACCTTTCCCTGTCACCCATTTCTGCTACTGGTATATCTTCAAATGGGTTATCCTCCTACCAATTGTCTACTTGCTTTTCCCTTCTGCGAGTGTAGTACCTAGTATGACCTCTCATGTGAAACTTTGACCCTCCAGGTTGGTAGGATCAAGGCTCTGATACCACTGTAATGTTCCACCACTTTGCTGATTGGGTTTCACTGTGATTTTTGTAGGTCTATTTTTTTGTTTGTTTTCAATTGGTATTCTTTCTTTTTTTGTGTTTTTGCGTTTGATGCCAATAATGCTAACAATACTAACAAGCATTTACATGCAATAGGAGCTTAAAATAAACTAATCCACTAAGACAATTTGAGTAATGACGCAATTTAAGTGCCAAAGATACTTTCTTTATTACATAATAGATTGCATACAACATATAACATACATCTTTTCAAAAACTAGATATATCTTCTACTAAACTTTAACTTACAGCCTTGTAACTCTGTGAACAGTAACTTGCTACAGTACCAAACCCCAATGAAGTGCACGCAGCTCTTAAAGGACAAACTTCTCCCACCAAAAACCGAATTGGAGAGCTCCCTAGGGATGGGGCATGCCTTTTAGAAGTGATTGTAGCCCTTAGGGAGAGGCGTTTTATTTGCTTAGGCTGCTACAAACCCTCAAAATAAGGCGGCTGGCTGTAGATGCATAAATCAGCTCCCAAAACCTTCTAAAATGCCAACAACTCCTTCGTAGTTGAAAATGGAGTCACTAGCAGCAAAAACCCTTCCAGAAGATGGCTCTAATCACTTGCAAACAACAAAACATGGCTCCAAATGAAGCAACCAAATTCATACCAGCAACTTTAAGGTGGTGTTTCACACCCTCAAGCAGCTCAAAAACGAAGAACAAAGCCCCTCCAGGCTTACCCACTGCAAGAAATTAGGAAACCCTAGCCTCTTTCTTCCTCCAAACCACACTTCCAAATTTCATTCAGCAAAAATAATCATCTCATGAAGAGGGTTGAACTTTCTCATTGATATATATAATTTTACATTGAAAACACTATTCATTAAAGTGAGTACTATTCACTTAAGTTATAACATTTTTCACTTTAGTAATGAATAGTAACTGAAAAATATAAAGTGACCCTCCTTTTTCAAGACACATGGTCTCTAGACCAAGGATGGTGAAATGAAAGGTGAAGATCATAATTTTAAGTATAAATATCATGCCAAATGCACAAATTCACCTCGTCACTATACTCCGGATATCAACACTGCAAATTCACGACCAAGTGCCCGTTCAAGTAAACTTCTATCCAGAACCATTAGTCTATGAGGGTCGATGTGATAGGCTAATCCTCTGATTCTCAGAAGATTAATTAGAAGGGGACATTACATACACACAAATTCCACATTAAATTTTGGATTAATAATAAATCCTTTCCGTTTATACCCTCACTGTAAAAATGATTGGTTAGAATTTTTGAAAAAAATTTGGTTAGAGTTCGCAATACAAATTAGGATTATTATTTAGGCTTCATGAAACGCTATAAATGGTTGTCCTTAAATCTCGGCTGCTGGTCGTGGGAGTTAAAAAGGCAGTTTTATTTATTAATATTAACAAGTGGAGGAGTGGTATCCCACCATTGGCCGTCCTTAAATCTCACATCAAATCAAACAAAGCTGCTTTCTGTCCAGGGTAATGTTGTGCAACCTGATTTCTGTCAGCATTTTTTTCATATTTTAAAATTAATTCTATGCGCCCCACATTGAGAAGTTATAAGAACAGTCTATTCTATTTATTAATTTATTATATTTTCCAATTTTTAGAGGCATATATTTATAGTTTTTTTTTTAAATCATTTTAATTTATTACATTTTTCAAAATTTCAAAAACAGATATTAAAAAATAATTAATAAAAATTTAAATAAAGATATCTCGACTTATTATATAAGATTATTTTAAATATATATATGCTAGTGACAAAAGCATCGAGCTACAGTCCCATCCCTGTGTGGATAAAGCATCCGCTTCTGTGTTTAATTCCCGAAAGATATGACAAAGGATTGCACTATATCTAGAATTTGTAGAGCTAACACAGATAGGGACAAATTAGTAATCCGTGCCTTTCCTTGGATGACATTGATAACTGGAGGAGAGGCCAGTTTTTTTCACGGAATTTACCTCCTTTTGTTTAGCCATCTTCAGTAGGTAAAACAATGCCACCAATTCCCCCTCTTAGTTCCTTCTCCGCATTTGCGTTAAAAGAATATGAAACATTATTTGAAAGGTGCAAGATAAAGTCCAATCCCCAAAGCCTATCCGCTCTCTAGCAAGCCCCGTCAAAGAAGGATCAAGGCTCATCAGTGGCAAATACCAGATTATTCACATGAGGTACTTTTGGAGTCGAAACTAACTTGTACTCTTGTATCTTCGTCTTTAGTAGTCTAGCAACAATCTAAGGCAGGTAAATTCTTGTTTTCAAACAATGTTGAGTTGCTAGCTGACCATATACTCCATCAAACAATTGTTGGAAGAGCCCCCCACATCTTTAAATCCATTCGCCTATAAACTCATCAAGCATTCACCTACAAAATATTTATAATGTCGAGTTTCTAGCCGACAATATACTCCACACAATTGATAGCCCTCCACATCTTTAAATCCCTTTGCCTTTAAACTCGTTAAACATTCACCTACAAAATATTCATTCCAAATTCCGTGTTGATGGACAATAACTGGAGCTCTCGTGAATGGATAGGTGAGAAACAAATGTGTATTTTCCTCATTGTCTTTTGAACAAAGATAACACATATTCAGACCCTGGAAAGTCCTTTGCAATGCACGCCAATTCAGAATTTTATCGTGGAGAATCAACCACATAATATGATACTTTTTAGGGGAACCTTTATCCTCCAAATTTATTTCCATCAATGCAAATTTGATAAAATTGTTTTGTAGCCAAGTTTTGCAAAGTAGGATCCCCTCAAATCATTGAATTTCCAAACAAGTTCATCCTCTTTTTGTCCATTAGTCTAATGTGAGCATGATCAAGTTCATCCATCAAGTTTTTCCAATGATTTGACCATACCCTCAAAATTCCAAATTGATGAGCTATGAGCCATCCTTGTTTCCACGAAGAGGTGGATGTTAGGTCACCAATACTAGCCAGAGTAACCTTACCAATCTATTGTAAATAGTGAACTAAACCTTCTGGGAGAAAACCTCTATCATTGCAACTCACAATCTCATCAAGCCCAATCCTCACTTCCACCTCAGACCCAACTCTCCAAGCCAAATTTATCCTTAGAAATAGGAAGAAAAATGTAAGCTTTTTCTAATATTAGAAATATTGGAGATATTTTTATTTTGTTTTCATATCCAATCCATGATCGAATCATTGCCAATGTATTTATCCACTAACAACTTGCTCCAAAGACTTGAAGAATTGAAACAGAGCCACAAGGACTTTGCAACTAAAGCTTTTCCAAATAGGATATTCTTCTTAAGCCCCCAACCACCCACATCTTTTGGTAGAGCAATTTTTTTTCTTTTCTAGTTGACAAGATGGAGGCCTTTATACTCAACACTTCCCCTCCACAAGTAATTGAAATAGAGATTTCTAATTCAATCCATGTTTCCTTTAGGAATGAATGCAAGTAGACATCAAATATAAGAATTGTTTCCAGAATAGTCTTAATTAGGACTAGTTGACCACCACAAGATAACCACCTATTGCACTAGAAGTTAATTTTTGATTCAACCTTCCCAATAACCATTGCTAATCTTGTTTCATATAGTAGTTTAGTTTCAAATTAAACCCTAGATACTTTGAAACATTATTGACATTCGTCAAGCCAAACGGGTAGAATGTTGCTAGCCTATGGACAATTCCTCTCTATATCTATTGGAAAAATTAATAGAACACAATATTTTAATACTCTTAAATAACATAATACGATTACAAAGAGGTTAATCTCCTTATATAGAAAATAAAGAAGAAACCATTCAAAAAGATGAACATTACAAGACTTATTGAAAACTAAAAAATAAAACTAGAAAAAAACGAAAACACTTGCCACTAAGGTGGCTTTATTACAATCGTAAGCCTTTTCTTTTAGTAATTTAAATCAATTTGAAACCTCCCTTAAGACTTAATTCATTGAAAACAAAACATAACAAATTAAAAACACCCTAAACCAAGAATATGGCACTCTTTAGAAGTTTTTCTTTGAAAACACCAAGTAGAACTCCATCAAGCTACCTTGAACCTTCGTAAAGGTATAACTTTCGAGCTAAATTCTTGAGTTATCAGATTACTACCTCCCTAAACTCTCGAATCACAAATTTACTTCACTAAGCTCCATCAAGTTGTCCCATAACCCTAGTAATGGTATGATTGCCAAGATCAAAACACTTTCAAGCTAACTAGCTAACCATCCATTTTGAGTTGTCTATACAAGCTTCTTACCTACCTTCAAAGAACTAGAATTCTTTAAAATGTATAAAAAGCAACTTCTCCTTCACTATTGTCAACATCCGAAGGATCTTCAACAATGGCTACATTAGCTCCTTTGAGCTCATCTTTTAGAACATTATTTGCTCGAAGTCTACAATTCCAAGTTGTGTCCCATTTTCTTGTAATAATAGCATTGTATCCCTCTCCTGTCCTTATCATATTTTCTACTATTTGAGTATAATGCTACCTTAGGTTCAAGATCATCTATTGTATCTTCTTCAATAGTTCTCTTTTCTTCAGCTAGGAGAGCTGAAATCATGTCTTCCAAACATTTAGAAGAAAGTTGACTAAGTAAAGATTACATTATTGAATTTTGAAGGCAAATTGTTTAGTAAAATAGCTTTAGTGTCTTCATCATCTACTATTGCATTGACCTCTACTAGTTGTCAAATAAGAGACCTCAAATTGTTCACGTGGCTTGACATAGTGATTCCATCGGCCATCTTGAACTTGAATAGTTGAAGCTTTAAAGAGAATTTCACATTAATTGTTATTGCTCCAAATAGTGTATATTCAAATTCTCCCAAATTCCCTTAGATAATTTTGCCAAATCTATGTGATATAACTCTAAAGCAGAGAGGGCAAGACCAATAACGACTTTGGCTTTATCATCTTTGCTCTGCCATTCTAGTATTTTACTAACATTTGTAGGAAGTGTCTCATTTCCATTAACTATTCCCCATAGATTCTAGTACATTAATTGCATCTAGATTTTTACTTTCCATGTGTGAAAGTTGAAACCAAAATATTTATCCTTAAGTGGAATTTCAATTTTCAAAAATAGAAAACCTAGATAAAATTGAAAATCTTCAAACCCTAACCACACATTTCAAAAAATAGCTTGGTTGCAAATTGTAGAAAATCTGTCCAAATAACAAAACTAAAATTTTCAAATCCTTAATACATACTTCCAAAAAATTACCTTGAAATGTGTGCCCTAACTGCTAGTTTTGAGAAGAAACCTGCAAAATCAATTATAAAAACCCTAGCTGTAGGTAAAGATGGTTGCCCCAAAATCACCCACTCACAAACCTATCAATTTTTTACTAGTCACGTTTTTTACTAGTGTGGCATAATTTCTTAGCAAATTAAATTAGTTATAATTTCTATTGACAAAACCCTCAATTTTTCTAGTCACGATTTTAACTACTAAGGTAAAAAAAGTAGATGCGATTTTATCAATTTTACTAGCATGATTTCATCTAAAAATAGATGCAAATTTTTAGACAAAACCTCATGATTAATTCATGAAGATGAAGCCATGAATCTCCATGTTGAAACCCTCACAGATAAATTTCACTAATTCCCTGCTCTAATACCATATTATAAAAATTAATAAAAATAATATTTTAATATTCTACTAAATAATAGGATACAATTACAAAGAGGTTCATCTACTTATGTAGAGAATGGAGAAGAAACCACCCAAACGAATAAATATTACAACACTTACTAAAAACTAAAAAATGAAACTAGAAAAAACATAAAGAAAACACTTGCCACTAAGGCTGATTTATTACAACTGCAAGCCTTATCTTTTAATAATTTAATAATATTCTAATAATATTCAATGTGAAGATAACTGACTTTTAATAATTTATTTCCACTCGTTCCCAAACAAAGTGGATCAAGAGAATCTAGATTCCGTCTTAAATCTTCTTCCTCGCTAAGACAAAATATCAATACATCATCAACAAATAACATATGAGAGATGGACATGGACCTCCCCACAAGCACAGCTCTCAAATCACCACTTCCAATCGATTCCTTCATTATCATACTCAACCCCTCTGCCACCAGTAAAAATAAATATGGAGACAAGGGCATCTCTGCCTAAGTCCTCTTGAAGAATTAATTTTTTTTGATGTTGAACCATTTATTAACACAACAAATTGTGCACTAGTAACACACCCCATGATCCATTTTACCACTTTGTAAGAGAAACCTATATGCAAAAGTAGAATTTGTAAGTATGTCCAAGAGACCCTATCCTAGGCCTTTGATATATCTTTTATAACAAAGGCCAATAGATTCTTGGATTCTATGTTGTGTAATGCTTCTTATGTTGTACCCTCTAGCTCATAAATGTGTCAATCCTATAGAAATCCAAAACTCATCATAAATTACCCTGGAGAGAATTGACTTGAGTCTCAGACTTTGAGATAATTTTGTAGATCATATTGCAAAGAGAGGTCGAACAAAATTCATCGAAGGAATTAGAGATATCTGTTTTTGGAATAAGTGCAATAAAAGTTAGGCTTGTATTTCCAAGCACTTTCTAGGTTCTAATTTAATCTTAGCTGGAAAGAGTAGGTCCTCCCCCAACATGTCAAAGAAGGCTAGGAAATATTTAAGCATCCAACCATTAGGCCTTGCACTTTTGTCCTTTCAAAAAGATTTAATAATAGAACATAACTCTTCCAAGGATATCTCTTGAAAGAAATCCTCATCCTACTCTTAAATGAATATCAGGAATTTTCTTATCATCGAAAGTATCTAAGTTAAGTTACAATTATTGGGTTCAATAAAAAGTTGCCAAAATGTCTCTCCCTAATCTACCAACTCACCAGATTTTTTTACTTGCCTTCCCTCTTCATCCCACAATTCCCAAATCATGTTTTTGTATTTATTTTGTGCAAAAAATTTGTGATTTTTTTTTTTGTATTTTGGTCTCCCTTTGTATTCCAAACAACCCTACTCTTCATGAGCCAATCCATTTCTTCCTCCAAAAGTAATTTGTTTTTGTAAACTCCATATCCTTAATAACTTTGAGCTCTTCATCATTCATCAAGAATCCATCTCCTCTATTTACCAAATATGCTAGCCTATCTTTAACCTCTTTTAATTTATGGCTATGCAACTTGTGCCTAATTCCAACCCATTCCATCTCTTTTTGCTTAATAATTTTTAAAGTCTAGTTGAGACCCCCAACTTGGGATCATACAATTTCTAGGTTGTTTGAACCATTGATTGAAATCTTCCTCCAATATCCAAGTTAGATTGAACTTAAAAGGAGCATTGGATTTATCGCTTGATTCTTCAAACTCGAGCAATATTGAGAAGTGGTCCAAACAACAAGTTTTTTCCACCCAAGTCCTATATCTATTGACCTCATTCAAGATATGATATGAATAAGAAACATGTCAAGCCTCTTAGAAATAGTTGCATTCTCTACTATGTTATTAACCTAGGTTAGTTTAATGTCCTTAGGGTCAAGTAAACCAACCTAACACATTCCATTGATTGAATAAAAAAATCAACCAAGGGTTTAGACCAATTTGAAACCTCCCAAATTTTTCCTCTGTTTAATGTAAAATTTAAATTGCCTCCAAGAATATTATTGTCCATTAGAATCTTAGAGTTTAAAATTCTCTCCTAGAAAATTTGTTTACCTTCGTAAGGATCATAATGTTTAGTGCTTTGAAGACCTTGTCTAGATTTATGAAGAATACTTCTACCATTAATCTAGACATTATTGCACATGAGTTTAACATAATAAGATCCTCCTTCCAACTTGTAATAACTCCCCTTGAAGCACCTTGTGAATCTAGACCCAAAAAAATCCACCCACATAACAATTTACTCACATAAAACAACACCACTACCCATATTTTCTTGGATCAAAACCATGCCAAAATTGTGAATCGCCAGTACTTGTTCGAGGGCTAATCTTTGTCTACTCACGAGGCCTTTCATAGTTAGTGAAAGGATTTTCATCAAGACATAGTCGAAGGGTGTGCTTGGCTCTAAGTACCCCAATGAGTAAAAAATGTATATCTTGTTTCACCTCTTGAATTGCTTTTTCATGTGCCCTTTTGAGAATTGATAGTCTACCAACAAATAGTGGTAGGTGACATGTACCCAAGTCAATGCCTAGACCACCAATGGAGGATAGTCAATGACAAATTTTGCTTTTCTTGGTCTAAGGTCATAAGGACCTACCCCCTTCTCACTCATGCTCAAGAATGCAAGTGAAATTGATTATTTGACAAAGGGTATTTTCCCCATCGACCAAATGGAAAATTTCCCAATAGTTATTGGAATCTCTCCAAAAACAATGTCTCCACCTATTCCCTGAGGATCACTTTTGTTAGGACACTCCTAGACCTTTGTGTTGCTCACTGGGCTAGGGATTGCAAGGTGACTCAAGCTACCATCCAATAAAAATTAACCCCCAGATTCAACAAAAGATTTATCCCTCAAATTATCACCTTTTATGGAAGATAATAAAGGATCAACATATTTGATACTTAAAGAGGAAACAAGCTTCTCCCCTTTTGAATACTTGGGCACCTCATGAGCAAGATCATCAACCAAAGAGAACCCTTCAAGTCCTTTGTTGAGTGTCGAGTCCTCGCCCAATGCACACCATTCTTCCAAAACCTTAGTGAACTTTTCTTTTTCCAAACATAAATCCTTTATATCCATTGACTAATTTGTCGAATTTACCCCAACACCATCACTCTGAAGCACATCAACCTTAGAACCTTTTGGAACCCATTTTTTTGAAAAGATTTTAAAGGGCATTCTTCTAAAAGGTGGCCTACCTTATGACATTGAATACAATGAAAAGGGACATTCGTATAATACAGGAATTGGGATAACTTGCAACCCCCGACACCAAGCCTATAGATTTGAGAGGGCCACTATATGCTTATCATTAGATTTATAACTTTCATCAATTGCCAAGGTGCCACCTAGTCGATCCCTTGTCACCCTCAAGCCTTTCGATGACCAACATTCTAATCGAAATCCACGTAACTTTCTCCAAATTGGGTTGACATCTAACCCAATATCATTTGGATAAAAAAATGGTGTCCAATGTTGTGGAACCAAAAACGACCAATCCCATGACCATTGCAACTTGTATATTTTCTTTGCATCAATCTTATTGTGAAAGAGAAACCCTAGCCAATAATTGGAGAGTAGCTTAACAATGGAGACCAGTGCTCTGAAATCTAAGCCCCCAAGCTAGCCTATGCAACATTGCAATCTACAAATTTCTTGATCAACATTTTTTACATCCAACTCCAAAATGCCATCCAAGTTAATGTCTTTCCCCACAACAAGGACAATCTCCTCCCCCCCTACACTTGAGAATTTTCCTCTTTATATGAGTGAGGGCTTGTGGGTGTTCCAAAATGTACCCTTGCAATTAGTCCAAACCCATATCAACACCACAAACCCTAATCTCCCATCCCTCACTATCATGAATTCAATCGATTTCCAAACTTCGACAACCACCAAATCTTCAATCAAAGTCACAAAACCAAAAGAAGAGTCCCCATTATAGTCCTCCCCTAAGAGCTTAATGCCAAATCATGCCAATGGTCTGACTCACCCTTCGTACCTCTTTAACTTTGAGAGAAATCACCAAGACCAAGGCCTACAACCCTAGAGCCATTCTGACCTTCCACCAAATTGTCATGGCAAAATCTAGTGTCTAAGGAGCCCAAAAATGGACCATCTCTCAAAAGAGGGTTAGATTCTAATGCTCAATGATCGCCCTTTTTTGCATAAACTAAGTGAATCATGGTACTATTATTTACATTTAATTTGTTAATGTTTCTTTTTTTAATGGAGGACATCCACAAACATCTTTTAACTACCCAATACAAGAGCATGAGCCTTTTTTGGACTAAACCTCTTCGACTAAGAGCCAAGATTGAGGGGTATCCATTCCACCAAAATTTTGTTAAAAAATTTGCTCAACTAATAACCACAAAATAACTAGGGCTCACTAGAAAATTGGAGCTATTTTTCCAATGCAAGTCCTTAATAAATTTATTAACTTGCCAATTGTCATGTTATAATAGTTCCTCGTTAGGTCTAACTAATATATTTATTAAAAAAATTATTAATTTAGCAATATAAAAAAAAACAATGTATTTTGAAAAGAAATATTGAAAGTGACTTTTTTGAAAATACAAAAAAAGAGAAATATCTTTGATATATTTATGTGTGGAACGACTGGTAGATTCCTATTTTTTAGATTCAATAAGGACAAAATTTCATTAATTCCAATCGAAGAAGAGTATTGACATATATCTCGAAATAACCAACAACTTTTTATCAACACTATCTTGAGTACAACTAGTACATTCTAAAGTAATTGTTACTCTTTACTTTCCACCCTTGGCCATGTAACTTACTTTGGATATTGTATTACTTTTCTTTTCATTTTGGGAAAAAGAGAAGAGAAAGGTATAAAAGTTGTCGAAGAATGATAGAAGATTTTATTACGAGAATGAATTAAGTAATAACATCTTTAATTGGCATTTCTCCTAATCAACGAAACAAAGAATCTCCCAGCAGTCCCGAATCAGAAGATGCCCCATGCAAACGTGAGAGGAGATGAAAGTATTCAATGTATCTCATTTGTAATATTAAATTCAGTAATCAAACGATTCTGGTGTCGACCAACTCTATTAGCTGCATTAAGTGATTCGTCTGACACCTGCTCCGTAACGACTAAACACCCGGGTCCGGGGGGCACTGCGCGGGACATGGAAGAAGATGGTACATCTATCTGCTCCTACCCGTTCCTGTCATAAACAGCCAGTCCGTCGAGTTATTTCATTTCATTCCTCTACCCGCACTGAAACTAAAATGCCTATATAGGCTGCTTTCGGTCGACATCGCCTCCATTGGCCTGCGGTTTCTATCTTCATTGACATTTCTCCCTCTCGCCTTGACCACGGATCCTAATCGATACCCCTCTCACCTCATTTGAGCAATTAAAATAGCCGCCCGCCTGCCCACCAACTGTATCCGGGTGTTTGTTTAGAACCCCTGGGAATAGTTAGAGCCGCCAATTAAAAAGCGCTCTAGTTCATTCTCCTTTATTAAGAGTGACGTTTTGTGAAGACCTGTTATTTCTGATTGAAGAAATAAGATATGCTCAGAACTTGTAGCTTCCTCGACGATTCATTGTTAATGTAGAATGACGACAATTTTGAGTAAGAAGTAAATCACAAAACAATTGCTTTTGTAAATGTCCCACCTCAACATCTACCCAAAAACACGAGGATTAACGTTTTTGTTTTTGTTTTTGATAAGATTCAAGAATTGTTGCTACTTTATTTATTGCAATAATTGGTGTGTGATTTCCAATGACATCAAGTAAATTTAGCTTCGATTTATAATGAAGAAATAATAATAATCAGGCATTTCATGATCTCACGAATCAACTATTGATTATGGAATAGAAATTTACTCAAAGAATACAAAATTCTAGTCATCATATTGTAAGCAATCTTTTTTCACAAAATCTACGAAGTTTTTTATGTAAAGAACATTGACATCTAGCGTAGCATTTATCCATGGATAAATCATCACCAGTCAAATGTTGGTTTTGGAACTGCCCAATCAATAATTGAGTTCAACAATCCACGCCTGTTAGAGTCAAACATCCGGAAAAGGGAACGGATAGAGAAGCACTTTTCCGCCTTAGTTAATCTCACAGAAGATATATTAAAATATCCAAACAATTGATGTCAAGCATAGCACTTGATCAAACACTGAAAATGTACAGGTAAAGTAAATCTGTCACATTGGACAACCGTTGTCTACTCAACACAAAAAATGTTCCTTCCGCAAAGGACCCTCCTGCAAGGCGAGAAAGAAAAATTAAGACTGAACACTATAAAGAATAGCATATTATTTAAGTTGGGGCAAGCCTGTCACCACAATAACGTAAGTTATATGGGTTGTGTGCCTTAAATTCATAGATTAGTAAACTACGCTCTAACAAGCTTTATTTTGAGCAACTGACATGTTATGAGGCATGCATGAAAACTAGCTGAACACCAAAAATGATCAGGTATATAGGATAATGATTCTCTTATCATGCAAATGGAGAATGTACATTGAAAATAAAGTGGGAAATACAATTTAGATCTTTTACTGTTTGTATCTTTCTTCGGAGTATCTTGGCAAACCAAAAGATAAAGATATTTTCAATTTCTTGGTACAGTATTGGGAGCCTAAACAATGCATAATTTTTTTTATAAGAGAAAAAAATGATATTTTTATATATAAAGCAATAGTTCTCATACTCAGACTTGGCATATCAAAATAGTTGAGACACAGCAAAAACTACTCAGAATTTTGAAAACAACAAGAAATAGTTGGATTGGGGCTCTATCCCCTGGATTTTACCCTTTCAGAGATGGGTTTATCTGGCTGATGCAACTGGAAAAACATATGGACTGCATAAATACATTGCATGGTTCTTCTCTTTCCATTTCAATGTTATGGAAGTAATGTATGCCAATCCTTCCTGCAAAAGAGGAATTTGAGACAGGGAGTGTTTATGCTCTCCTTGTATATGTGTCCATGCTCTTACATTGTAGTTAGAGTCTTTTGCATGCACTTGGAGATTCACACCCATAGAAGTAAAAGATATTAATAAAGACAAGGATGTACACTTAAAGCTGATAAACAAACATGACGATGGTTATAAATATTCCAACTAGAAAATCATGATACTTCAAACAAGTGAGGTGAAATTCTCTCAACAAGGTGACAAGAAATGGTTAAGATTATAAATTCTGATCATCATTGAGTAAAGAGATTAAACCAAAGGCCCCAATGATGCCAAGAATTTATTGAACCAAATGTATGCGAACATTGCGAAGCAAAAATGTCTCTGACACCAATAGTTGATACAACTGACTCTCATGTGTGTAATTTATCTTGCAAAGAAATTGGAAACTTTTGTAGGAAAGTTGCCAACTTTCATTAAGAACTCCAACTTCATCAACTTAAGAATAGAGAGTAGTTGACTGAGCATTTCTTGATACTTTTGATATGGTATACTGTACAACAAAATTTGATTCAATGAGGTGGTAACTGGTAAGTCTTGTGAAGATAGTTACAGGCAGTGAAAATGATTGACCTTGTTGACTTTTGTTTTAGGTCAACTTATTTCAGTTTCCCAAGAAAAAATTATTAACTATATTAAGGGCTCGCCATGGACTCTTTGATTTCACCCATCATAGCAAACATGTTCATGATATCATTTGAGAAGAGCACAATAAATTCATTTCATCTTATAAACCAGAAGGGTAAGGGTGGCATTTGTATGTAGATGATACAGACACAAAACAGTCCAGTGGCAAAGAGAATCTAAACTGTTTCCTAACTCACCAAAATTGAACAATCTTGACATGAAATTTGAAGTAAAGATCAATAAGAGGGTAAACTTCCTTTCTTAGATGTCTTATTGATAAGAACTGAAGATGGCTCCCTCCCACAACAGGTTTATGGAAAGAAAACATACAAACATGTGCCTAAGATTTGAATCTCCCAATCATCCTTTCCAAAACATACAATCATGTGCCAAATATTTGGTTTTCAAAAAAGTGGGATATAAGGAAATTCCTTGAATGAGGGATGAGATTCAATGAGGTACTTGAACGAGGAATGAAAGTCAAACCAACAAGAGAGAAATTAGCTAGGATACTAAGAAGAAATGACATTAATGCTTGGTTTAAACCTTACAACACCATTGGAAGCAGATTTAGGAACCTTGAAGGATACTTTCGTCCTAAAAGGAAAGGAGTTTACTTAATCCCTACCCCTACTGAAAAATCCTATCCCAGATAAATATAGTATTCCCTTTAGATTAGAATTAAAAGAGGAAAAGAGAATGGCACAGATTTGCAAAATTGTAAGGCTAACAGTTTAGCTCTAGCTGAATATGGAGACAAACTTCAAAATTTAATCTGCATGAATAATGCAAAGAAGTTAGAGAAGATTCAGAATTAGTTGTCATTTGGGTAAAAAAAGTTAAAGGTACATGATAAGAAAAGACTATGCTATAATTTTCTTAAATCGATGAAGTAGGACAAATGAGAAATCCACTTGCAAAATTTATTTCAGACTTAAGAAATATGTGAACAAGAGGAGTCGATAAGTTAATAATTATTTAATTGTTGTCTATAAGGGCACATCAGCAATTTAGGTAAAAGCTGCCAAAAGCATTGAAGCCTCAAACTCTAGAGGAAGAAATGGAAGTGGCCTAAGCTTTGTCTGGAAAATACAAGGTGGAGGTTGATAGAGATGGCAACATCATCACTATGTAAAACTAGCAACTACAGCTTCAAGGGAGAGTAATTCCCAATCTCCAATGCAAGCTAGTAGTCAACCAAAAGTCCTTTCCAAAATCATGCCACTTTTGCACCTGAGTTAATCCTCTAACATCAAATATGTATCAAAAAAGGCTTAACAATAAATAAATCGTGTTTGAAGTGAGCTGAAAGGGGCATCATCCATGCCAAAACGCCCAACAGTTGCATTCATTAGTGGTTGTGCAAGGGACTGAAGAGGTGAGTCCAAATTCCAATGAAATGTTGAAAATTGGAACCTTAGCAATTATGCAGTTGCTGGACACATGCGTGAAAATCAAACATTAAGGATTAACGGGTTCATCAATAGAAAGAGCTTGGTAATATTCATTTATGTGGCTAGTTCTGATAATCTTAAAAATACAGTTAATAAAAGTTATGGGGACTAAAGGCAAGATCAGCACAACAATTTGAGGTACATATAGCAAATGGCACAATTGAACTGTGTAGCAAAACATGCTTCACAACAAGATTGTAACTGGTGATCATATTCTGTGATTTCATTTTTTTATCATTCCTCTCAGTGGAGTTGATATGATGTTAAGAGTTGAGTGTTTGGCTACTTTACAATGTGTTGACCTAATTCCCTTCATGCATAATGGGAGAAAGATACATTTAAAGCCACAGAAAGGACATTCACAGATATTATTCAATGCATGGGATGGAAAATGTATCAAAGACCAAGCAGACATATTTGTTGTTTATCAAAAATGTTTACAAGATGTAACTACTGTAAGCATTGATGTGGATAAAATAGCTCAAAGTCACGAGGATGATGCAATGATGAATTTATTGTAGTGTTACTTAAGAATATCTGAATATCCAATGAATTGCAACAAGGGCTTCCATCAGATCATGAGATGGATCATATCATTGAGCTTATTCAGGTACTCCTATTCTCCTTATACCCTGTTGCCATCCTTGATATTTGGAAGATGAGATAGAAAATGTTAAGTTGAGCTACTCCAAATGGGGTATATCACTCACAAATGAAGTCTCTGCCCTGGTTGCTATAGTTAAAAAGGATGGTTCCTATAAAATGTGTTGACTATAGGCAGCTAAATAATCAGACAATAAAAAAATTAAAAATAAATATATCCCTACTTAGATGAGTTGATGGATGACACATGGAGGGAAGTTCCTCACAAAAAATTACTTAAGGTCTAGTTACCACCAAATTAGCATAATTGTGAAGACACACGAAACAACCACAGGACATATAGGTTTCTAGTTATGCGTTTTGCCTCATAATGCTCCCTCCACAGTCCAGGCAATAATGAATAGAAAATTTTAACCCTAACCTCCATAAAATTATCACTGTCCTTTGATGATATTTTACTACTAAGTTCAGATTTAGTTATTCATTTTAGGCAGAGCAAGATCACATTACAGCTACTTAAGGATTGTAAATTCCATGCCAAATTCTCCAAGTGCACTTTTTGCAATACAAATCTAGAATACTTAGGGCATATTACCAACAATGAAGGAATCAAAGTGGACCGAGTGGAGAATACAGGTTGTGTGTTGTATGTTAGTGGACCTGATGGGATCAATGGTGCACATACTTGTAAATGTATCAAAATGTAAAATGAAAAGGGGCTAATTCATAAAAAAGGTGGACTCTAGTTAAATCAAATGCATATTAGCTTGGTGTACTCAAAAAATAAACTCAGCTAAGGGGCTTTCTTGGTTTATACATGTATTATTGCAGGCTTGTGAAGGGTTTCTCTAAAACTCATAGCACCCTTACATGATTTTCTGAAGCAAGAGAGGTTTAAATGAGCAAATGCAGATAAAGCATTTATTGACCTCAAAATGGCAACAACTCATTGCCTAGTTTTTGCCCTATCTAATCTTCTAAACCTTTTGTGCTAGATTGTGATGCATCAGGTGTTATGTTGTGAGCTGTCCTAATGCAATAAGAAAGACCAATAAAATATGGGAGTAGCGAAGTTACAGATAAATAAAATGTTATGATGGTATATGATAAAAAATATTGGTAACCATGCATGCATTGATAAAATTCAGGCAATACTTACTTGGTGCTAAGTTTAAAGCAATAGATCATGAAAATTTGAGTACTTAATGCAGCAGTAAAAAGTCTTCACATCTACTCCCCAAAATAGGTTTCTAAAATTTTGGTATATGACTTCTCCATTAATTATAAGAAGGGGTAAACTGCCAAGCATAGATCCACGGAGGTTTGGAATTGGGTATGGGGAAACCAAAGACCTAAATTTTGGGACAGTGGTACAGATAATTATATCATAATAATAATAAATATTTTATTTAAATTAAATAAATTATAATGTGCAATATACAATATTGATTTATTAAATAATAAATTAATAATTACTAATAAATATATTAAATTTATATTATATAAAAAAATAAACAAAGATATAACTTGAATTGTCTAAAGTTACACAAACTTCCCACCAAAAATATTGCACAAGATGATGTACATGCACTCTGAGCTCTATGAAACATACTCCAAGCTATCTGGATTTAATCGGCACCTTATAAGTATGGAAATTTGTGCAACCTTGGTTAAAACCTCCAGGTGTAGGAAAAGTACTTGTTTGCCTGCCTATTGAGTATTCCGCTAGTCTTGCCTAGGTATTCTTTGCTCTCTGCTGTTCCTTCACATATCTAGCTCCATGCAGCAGTATTACACACTATTGCAGATTTCTTAGGGTATCTGTCATGTTCAAAAAGACCTATTGCAGATTTAAACCTGAATATTATTATATTTCTCTGTTGCAAACAAACTTTCAAAGGGTGAATAATTTATTAAAAATTACCGAGTGGTTTGAAAAATGTCAAGAACTCCCCAGCATCCACCCAACATCCTCATTAGGGGAGAACACCTTGGAAACATCCCCTCTTTGAGGGAAATATCCCAGGAGAGGGACGAAACATCTTGGGTACAACTCCTCCCCACTTATAGCAACAATGGGGCATTTCCTTGGCATATTGTCATTCTGAGGATGTCCTCCTCCTAGAAATGACAAGATTTAGGGGGGAATGCATTCCCATGGAACACTGCTATCAAAGTTGTTGATGCACTATCTAGGTTACCTACATTGGTTGAAATGCAAGGAATTTTAGTAGCTACTAGTAGCATTTCTACAAATATTAAGGTTGGGTATATCAGATATCCAAAACCAGGAATTATGATGTTGGTTATGGGAGAGTCATTACCCTCTAGCTATAATTGAAAAAATGGGGTATTGTTTTATGATAATCAAGTAGTAATAATGTTTAAATATGACCTCCACTAGCAATTATTGTAGGAATGTCATAATCATAGTACCAAACATCTTTCTCAAGAATAACTTGGCAAACCAAGAGATAAAGATTTATTCAACTAATAAAAAAAAATTCAAGTTAGGATTTAGGGAAAAATCAGAAAAAAATTGCCACGGTAATAAAAAACCCAGAAACTTAATTTTTGGAACAAAAAATAATGGAAAATTGCCAAAACTTTGAAATTTTCCTGATTTAATCACAATTTGTGGCTTTTCAGATTTACTATTTGGTTCACTTTTTCCAAGTTAGAAAGTGTTGACCCATTTTTTAAAAATCATGGGAACCTGCCCAAGTAGCCATTGATTGCAATTAAAAAACACTTTCTGCAATTATGGTCACAATATCCTTTCTTCAGTATGGTCTCTGAACCACATACAAGGAGGAGAAATAAAAAATCATTTTATCATGGTTTGAATGCTGATGTTATGTATCTCTAAAATGTGGGTTACACCAAGGAATAAGGATGAGATTGAACTTAGTCCAAGCTTACAACAGCCTCTGCATATTCCAAAGAAGTGCAAAGAAATCAGTACAGACATCATTGCATCTTTATGGTTTACCTAAAACAGGGTAAACATTGTGCTTTTGTGGTTGTTGACAGCTACAAACTTTTACAAATTTTCCAGCTTACCAGCAAGGCAGCTAAAGGTTAAAGACCTATCTTGTTCAGTCAAGTCTTCCACTTAGAGACTAGCATGTTACTGTCATGGTTCATATCTGAAATTCTTGATCTATATCTTGTAAGTTTCATGACAGCTTAGCGTATTTGTTGCAAACTTGCAAGTATTCCTATTAACTGTCAAGACAGCAATGTAAGACATGCAGTTTGTATTTCAGTATTGAGGTCCAGAATTTTCTTCTTTTTTTTTTTCTGTTTTTGTGTTTCTTTTTGTAGCAAAGGGTTCCTAACAGAAACATTACACATCCTGGAGGGTACTCTCTACACTTGGACTATTCTTAAATCTTATTTTTTATATAGAAAAACCTGTAAGGCAATATGGAAAATTGGTACTTCTAATATCTTTAGAAACACTATCAAATTTGAGGTATATTGTTTCTACCTTCCAAACTCTTTCTTGGTATTCAAATCTGCAATACATTTGTTCAACCTGGAATTAAATAGATTGTACATATGGTAGATCAAGGATGTTGGTTGTGAGAATTGTTCTATGGAAGTTTGTTGGCCTCCAGGTGAAACGAAAAAATGTGATTTTATGAGCCAAACACAAATGTGTATAATTATTCATTACAAAAATTAGATATCAATGGTTGAACATTAACAACTAATGCAAGAATGTGTTAAAATTCAAACAGATTCCATATTTGACAGAGGACACAATTTCATTGATGCTTGCATTGCATCGTAAATTATGAGTCCCCTGATGATCTTTGTCAACAGTGAACACCATTAAAAAATGGATAGATAATAGACACATTTTGTTTTTTGTAGAAATCAAACCCTATGAAGGAGTTTATAGGTATTGATTTGGGGAGAACCATTATGATATTTAACATAATAATTATTTCCTCAAAAGTACTATTTAGGAGTTGAGATAAGTTGCCAGATCAGTTAGAGCTACTCATGTTTTTTTAAACCTAGGTTCTGTACAGCTTGGGTGTGACTGTACAAAAAATATATAAAATATAAAAATTCTTTCGAAGTAAACATATTTAACCATTATATGCATAAGAATAAACAAAACTAACCACAAAATAAAATAAAATTTATAACAACAAAATGCCATCATTTTCAAATGAAGATTTTGTGCTCTGAAATGATGACATAAATGGCCTGCAGAATAATGATCCAGTTTTGGATAAAACACAATAGTGAATTCCATGACAAATTAAATATGCAAGTTCACTATAGACTAACCAATAACATAAACAATTGCTCAATGAATGTTTGCAAATTTGGGTAATGCAACTATCATAACTAAAAGTTAAAACACATAGGGATATGCCAAAATTAGTTGCTCCGGCTATGCAATTCAAAAAATAGAACCTCCCAAGGGAAGAATTTAAGCAACATCTGGACTAATAACATAACAGCATATACTGAAGTGAATGCTTGGAAGATTGGGTAATGCCAACTTTCATAACCAAAACAGACATAGACGATCTCAAGGCAATCAATCCAACTAGGCAATTCAAACAATACAACCTCCTAACACTGAAACTAATGCAACACAATATCTTGCAGCAGATACATTCTTCAAGGGTAAAGTTTAATCGGGCAGCTATGTACTTACAAAATTGAACAACCTCCACGGGACTTTTTCCTTTTCTTTTCCTTCTGCTTTGGAGGTTGAATTACAACCTTGATTGCCGCATCAAAGACAGCTTTGATATTCTGCAAATAAAGAAAATTACTGATTTAGAAGTGGTCCATTACTAAAACAGTGTTGATCCTAAACACACACTCCACTTTTTGAAGGTGAGTGACTAAAAGCCAGCACTTAACACTGCTTAGGCAGTGAACATATATACAAATATAGGAAGATTAGTGATAATATAGGTTTCAACCTCATTACCTGCTGGGTCTTTGAGCTGCACTCTATATATGAAGCAGCTCCAATCTGTTTCCTTAGCTCCTCTCCCTAATAGCAAACAGACCAGCTTAAACATCATCAGCAAGACATTCTACTAGCTTACAGCACATGGTGCTCAAAACCTTAACCATTATACAAGGTAAAAATAAGAAAATAATTCTTCAAAGCAAGAAACATACTTCCGCAGTTGTTACAGGGACTGAACCAGGATGGTCAGACAAGTAATGTTTATCATCACGGAGATCTGCAACTCAAATATCAGTCATGATATTAAAGGAATATTTTTGGAACTGAATAAAACACCGAAAAACATAATGATATTAAAGGAATATTTATGGAACTGAATAAAACACTGAGAAACATACTTACACTGCTTGAGGAGATTATAATCATTGATATAGCATCTTTATAGCCAAAAAATTGTAAATTTTACTAACCTAATTTCGTTCCGACCAAAACAACTGGCACACCAGGAGCATAATGCCGCAACTCAGTTACCCACTGCAGAAAAATGAAATCAGAAACTTTTCTATTAAACTATTGTTTTACAGTTGAAAATAAGCGTAAACTTAAATTCATTTAATGTTTGCATAACCAGAAAGTACATCCTGACACAAAAATTAATAGCTATACCTTTTTAGAAACATTTTCATAGCTAGCCCTGCTTACTAAAGAAAATGCCAGAACAAACACATCTGCTCCTCTATAACTGAGCGGCCTCAGCCTGTTGTAGTCTTCCTGACCTAGACAGATAAAGCCAGAAACCTCCTCAGGAAAATTAAATGCATCCCTGCAAAGGCAAAGTACAGAACTAAACCAAAAACATTCTCATGCACAGTACAAGAGATTGTGGCGTAATGGTAATGGAGGCCATTCATAAGTGTGTGACCCAGGATCAAAATCCGATGACAATAAAGTGGCTACTAACTCCACGGTACACGTGGTAACTTTGTGGTGTAAAGATCCTGGGGAATAGTTAACTATGACCCATGTTCACAAATCTCGGGAATGTGCTTCAAATTTTTCCTAGCCCAAAAAATAGATTCTCAAGCATACCTAGTTTGAATAGACTGATATCTATAACTTAAGGCGGGGAGCTTCTGCATATTTTTGTCAATTTAACAAATGCATCTCAAACCATTGAGAAACGTCTACAAGAATAGCATAAGCCAACTAAACAGTTTACAGTGTTCTCCACTTGTTGGAAAAAATATTACCTGCCGTGTCCCATAAACCCAAATTTACAGTGTTTCCATCAATAACTACATTTGCACTGAAGTTATCAAATACTGTTGGTATATAGTCCTGCAGGGATGCGAAAACAAATAAAAATCCAAGTTTAAAAGCTGAAAGTATCGAAAGAAAGAAAAGAAGAAATTATATGTCTCCAGATGCCTAAAATGGATTAATAGCACTTGAAAGTACAACCAGTATAAGTAAAACCCCCAAACGTGGCTACAAGCTAAAACTAAGTATAACCACTACAATAAACAGTAAGCGGTAATTCAGTGAACTCACAGTAGGGAATTTGTTGCTGGTGTAGCAAATAAGCATGCAAGTTTTCCCGACAGCTCCATCTCCCACTGTCACACATTTTATAAACCTAGAAGGGTTCATTGCCATTCTACACTAGTCCCAAGTCCCACCACCAAATATGCAAACTTTCCTTCTCTGCCTTTGTTCAAACAAGATCAAGTCTTCATTGTTTGAGTAAACCGGAGAATCGAAGCCTAAAATCAGCTTTAATTCGGGGTATTTCTGTAGTTTCCAAAGGTTTTAACTATTTTCTGAAATATACAGGACTAATTGCAGAAAGGTGTACTTCGTACCAAAACGCACCGAATTAAACAAGGAAAATAGTAGAACATAACATAAATGAGGATATGGAAAGAATGGCACGATCAGAGTACGAGTGTTCGACCCAAAATTGCGGAAATCTATGAAAAGCTGAAGAAATGTTGCCACAAATGCATACTCAAACGAAAAATGCTGTCAAATTTGACACGTTTTTGCAAACAACTGCAGTAAAATGACAATTTCGGGTCCAAAAATCAAAAAGCAACAGAATACACGTAAACTTTATAACCTTTTATGAGTGGTAGAATTTTTCCAACGTCTATGTAAAACCAATTTGGAATAATGAAAACCAAACAACAAAAGTTTTCACGAGAAAAGCGCAATGTAAAGGGAGAAAAATAATCTTACAGGCGATACACAACGAATATCACAAAGAAACGTACAAGAATACAAAGATATCTCAGAAAACGCTAGACACAACAAAATAACACCAGAGAAGCTCAAATGCAACGCGAAAAGCACAGTATGTAAACCGCAGGTGAAATTTTAAAACCAGAAAGCAAATATTATTACAAAATGAGCTCAACCATGGGAATGCATCCGAAATTTCAACAGAAATGAAGATTAACACGACAGTCTTTAAACAAAAGTGCAGAAAAACGGCTCTCAATGAAAAATACGGCAGATTTTCTGGTTAATACGTATTTAAGCCCATAAGAAAAAGTAAGAAAAAAACTCACAAATTGTAGCAGAAAACTTGAGGTGAAAGCTTAGACTAGTGTTTGAAAATGGCCGTTAAGTGTTCCGCAATACTCGCAGAGTAGAGTATTTTCCCGATAAAACCCTGCGGCATTTATACGCATATCTCGTTTAGTAAAAATACAGAGCAAGTTGAAAGTGCAAAATACAGAGGAGGTAATGTAAAGAAAAATAAAGGAAAAGGTAAAGCGAAGATAAAGGCAGAGGAGAATTTGAGATAAATGAAATAACTTTGAAAATTATCGTAATGGAAGAGATATTTTTCCGGATTTCAAAAGATTTTTGATTTTTTAAGATATTTTAAAAACAATAAATTTGAGTTACCAAGGAGGGAAGCAAGGCTCGTGTAATGTTTATTATTCCCTCGGGGAAGACTTGAAATGGTTCCCTGTTGATTAGGTTATTTAATATTCTGACCGGCTCGGGGTTTCCAAGATTCGGTGATTTTGACGTCTTGACCGGCTCCAGTTTTCATTTGAATTATTATTAAATTTTTAAAAAGTTTTGGGGGTTGTGTAGGAGTGGACAGTGAAGGAGCAATACGATAAGTTGGAATGCAACGGGGAACATTTTTAACGGTTTACGTATTTGGTTTTGAATTTATTGTCTATCTAAAGTTTGAATATTTTATTTAATGTTATTTAATATTTTATTTTGGGGCGGTCTAATCACTTTTCCATTTTGGGTTGGCTTTTATTGCTTTTAGATCTTCTCCTCATATTATTGGAGAATACATTTTTGTGGTTTTTTAATGAATCAATTAATTTTATTAATGGATTTAAAATTAATTGATATAGTTAATGGGGTGGTTGTATTTTTTGGTTTTTAATATTAGATATTAGGGTTCAACTTTGCTTTAAGTATGTCTTAGTGTTCTAAGGTATGTTAAGTCATAGTTATATTAGGATTGTAGGTTGTCTATAGTTAGATAGTATTGGAGGATGTAACATGTAGTTTGCAGTAGTAGTTGTTGTATTGAATATGTCATTGATATGTGGATGGTAAGTGTGTTACAAACTAAGTTTAGTACAAGGTTGATCAAGAGGTGTTCATGCTAAAGTACTACAAGTGTGAATATCATAAATATGATCAAAGAAGCTACTAGTCTTCTCTTTGTCTATGATTAGGTCCTCAAAGGTGTTTTTTTTTTCAACAGACAAACAAATAATTAGAGTAAACTTGCAAAGGACATATCCATGTTGGGAAGAAGTGCCCAAGGATAGAACTATAGGCACAACTTTGTTCAAGACATTGGATATCAAAGTACTCATGTCATTATAATGAGAAAAAAATAATGTATTTATTGTCTCTGCAATGCCATTTCGAAGGGGCAACCTCACAATAACTTACATTCCACTCATAAATAATCAAGATACCTTACACTTGTGAAGTGATTATAATATAGTATTTATAAAGTCAAGTACTACCATTCCATGCATGTGAAACAATTATTTTATCTTAACTAAATAGTAAGATGACTTACAAATCATATGCACCCAACTAATACTAGCTACTATATAGCTAAATGGAACTTAGAACAACCATAATCTCCTAACCACTAGTTCGATACCAAATCTTAGTTTATAGTCTTTCATATCAATATTTCAATAAATCAAAAGAGGGAAAAGTTGGCATCACACCAAAAACCATATAAGTTTGTATTTCATCTCAACTATTTTACTTTTTTTTTTTTTTTATTATCTCAATTACTCAAATCTCAATTTATTTCAATCTAAGTTCCTTATATCTCTATATTTGATCTAGGTTTTTTTTTGTTTAAAGCAATTTATTTAAATTGTATAATCTATTATTAAGATGGAAAATTGTGTATGTGTTATAAACTAGAAATCCTTATATAAAAATCTAAAACGCAAAACATAGATGTTCATAATCATTATTCTTATTGGTGCTTTAACCACTAATTTCAAAAATATAAACAATAATTTTTATTTTTTTCGCTAATTAATTTGAGTAAACCACTAATTCATCAAATCTAAGTACTGTAAATCCTTCAGAAGATGAGTAGTTTAGCAAGTAAATGATTGGTCTCTATAAATCGTTTAGGCCCAAACTTTCATCCATGTTTAAATTTTACACATGCTTGATAATCTTATTAATTTTCTTAACACACATTTTAAAATATTGTTCCTTAACAATTACTATCTTTTTTTTTTAAATATAAGTATGATGTTTGATACTAAACAAGTGTCTAATCAAATCCAACTTTATAACTCTATCACGCTTAATGTCAACATTATCTTGCTTATTTCATTTAGATATTGAATAACCAATTCCAACTATATGACAACCCACATAAACAATTATTTCAATGAACCCCACATTTCTTAGTTGGTTCAACACATTTGTTGGTAAACAATCAAATTTCTTATCTTATTATTTAGATAAATGTAGAGCTAATGTTATTTTCAACACATATTTCCCATCACTTAAGTTTCAAGTCAAAAGGAGCTTAGAACATTTCTCAAAGTACAAGTTCATTAAAACCTAACAACCAATAGAAAAATAGAAACCATGTTACAATACCTTTGATTCTAGATAACCTCTATAAATCAAAAAAGTCATTATTAAGTAAAACCCAATCAACCATGATTTTCTAAACTTAACAAATATCAAACTAGTAAAAAAGTATTTGTAGGGCCCAAAAACAACCTTTTAATAAATTTATACAACTTATAAAATGTGTCATTATATGGTTAAGTTGAAATTATCATAGTAGATTAAATGTTCCAATCCAGTATAAAAGAAAACTTCAATTATACTATATATTTAAACATAAGCCCCAAAAACTTACTAAAATAGTAAGAAAATTATAATATTCTACGATAAATTTAATTTAAAATATTCCAAGTCCATCCATTGTAATAACTTCAAATTGAAGCTTTGCAAACAATATATTCGCTTCTTATTTAGACAATAAAAAAAGAAAAGTCTTTGTTTTCTATAACGTTGTGATTTGCCACAATAACAATAACGAAGGAAACTGAATCTTTTGTCTGGGGCATATGTTGACAAAAACTAGAGACATGCTTAGTGGGATTGATTAAAGTTATTGAAAATCTCCATACTTCGATTTGATAGAAAAGTGTATCTCCCCCAAATGCTTGCTTTGGCTTTATCATTTTATTAAAATTTTGAAATTTGGATCCTATATTTATTTTACAATTAAGCAAGCATGTTCTCACGGGTTTAATATAATTATTCTCCCGTGCCAAAAGCTATTTATCTTCTCTCTCCAAGCAAAGAATCTTGCATGTACATATGCACGTCTGCATCTCACCATGTTAAAATAGCAGCCTTATTATAAGTTGTACTCTTAGGGCAAAGCTTTACTTCTTACTAACACAAAAATATACTTTGAGGGCAATGTGGGGTATGGGCTTGTAAAACCGGATTTATTTTGGGTATGTCAAAATCAGAATCTTGACATTATCTTGAGTATTGAGGTATGGACTCTTCAGATCACATTTTGAACTAGAGTTATTTTACAAATGTCAAGATCAAAATCTGTCATATATTTAAGATCTATTTATTTTATATTTTAGATTGTTTGTTCATTGTAATGGGACAATTATATACTTTATATATTTATATATTTATTTATTTTGGATTTGATTTGATTGGATTATTTTATATAATGTTTTATATATAAGTGATATGTTTTAGTATAAAAATTTGATAAGAATTTGTTTATTATCTAATTCTATTTGCATACACTTATGGATTAGTCTTGATTCTTAATTCATTCATTCAAGTACCTAGGTCAAATTTGCAAGTGTGGAAGCTAAGCTAGTTCACTTTTACAATTTGTAGAAATGGCCCTAAACTTTCAAACTTTAATTTTAAATATATGCCCTTACTTAATCTCTCCAATTAGACCTTGACTTGGGTGTAAAATTTGTGAACCTATGTGATAGGGCGTTGTAGTTAAGGACAAGCCCTAATTCATTTTTATATAGAGAGAAATTTATGAAACATTAGTGAGTTATGTTGTCCATTGCATCGTTACAAGAACATGACATTAGCATTGCATCAACATTCTAAATATATTGCATGACTAATTGTTGACTTCAATCTTTTTTCTATAATGTTGACTCAGTAATAGAGGTTTGACCAAAGAAAAATCCCTCAAATTAGATAGCTCTTCCATGGTGTTTATGGATGCCACCCTTCTTTAGACACATCATAAAGATCAAGGTGAAATATATTTGAGGAGTTAAAGTATATACACTAGGGTCAAACTCACACAAAGATTTTAATTCTACACTCATAACTTGATCAATTACATACTTGCTCAAGTGACCTAAACAATCTAACAATCATTTTCTAATATTTGAGGATAACATTTGGCATGACCAATACTTTGGTGTATTAACAAATTGGTTGTCATCACATTTATTTATATGTGGTCAAATTGATTGCTTTAAACCTAGAGCCAAGTATATTCATTTTATTTTCATGCATTTACTTAACAATGAATCAATTGCAATGCTTTATCATAGGTTGGATTATTATTCATTGTGAACTTGACTTGTTAAAGATGATTTTTAGTGACTGTTTAACAAAAATGAAAATAATTTTCAATGCTTTTTTCAATACATTTTCCTTTCATTATTTTCCACTTTGTGACTTTATCAAAAATAAAATATATATATTGGCTTAGTTATTTTTTGGTGAATGGATTCAACCTCGACTGTTGAGTTAATAACCCATGTCATCATGTACAAAAGAAGATATCTTGTATAAATTATTATAAATATGCTCCACATAAGATGTAACATCAATAGAAAATGAACCTAAGGGTGAAGAAACATGGTTATGATGAGAGGGAGAAAGAGTATAATCACTAGTATCACATCATCATGACTTGCTAATGGAGAGGGAACATCATGCCGTCCCATATTGAATATTTATATATATCAATCACTAGTGGGTGGGGGTATAACAACATAGATAACCATCATACAAGATCTATCATCATCATGAACTAAATCATGTGAAGGAAAAGACTCAATTTAGGTAAAAAATCATCTTACTTATGGCAACACCATCATAACTCATAAGAAAAGTATGACACTCAAAGATATAATGGTATTTTTTGGTATCTACACACTTGATGAGGAGGCCATCAAAGGCTTGATGATACAAATCATCTTACTTATTTTTCATATTGTGAGTGTGATATTTTAGTGCAATGATTTTTTTCAATGATTTTTTAATACATTTTTTTTAACTCTAATAATTAATATTATCATATCACATACTATGAATATACACATACAAAAAGCTAACATAAAGTGATATCTATTAACAATATAATATCACACGAATATCAACACACAGATCCAATAAGAATAGTATAACTAAAAAGGTACAATATTCATTAGTACAATGGATCACAACTACAACACTCAATAATATACATCAACTACATAGGCCAACATGCCAATATACTATGCCTTGCCCACATTTTAACATGTGAGCATAAATAAAAGCCCATAGTTTTTTTACTAGAATTGGAGCCCTAGATCTATAAGGAAAATACTAGATAAGTGAAGCAAAGAATGAACTGGTGAGATAGTCTTCACCTCAAAGTAATGGCTTCTCTACAACCTAGAATTTTCATCCCTTCAATCTCTTCCTTCAACCTTGAAAGTCCAAAAGAGGTAAAGGAGGAGAAAAAAACCTATAAGGAAATTAAAACATGAAATAAGTCTATTAGGAAGAATACCCTAAATCTAAGGGTGGAAATGAGTCTCATCCAATGGACGAGATTCATTTCTCATCCACTAAAGAATTTTTTAATTTATTAAAGTTACTTGTATAACAAGCAATAGCAGTCCAATGATAATCAAAATATAGGTACAATTACTAATCTAACCACAACAACTCTCTCCAAGCCCCTATTATATATAAGGTAATTTTAAACCCACATATGAAATTAGCGCTATCCTCCCCATCCAATAATTTATCTTTAAGTGAATAAATGGATAATCCAATAGTAATGAAGTACCAAAAACTATTATAATGATTACCTTATCGAGTACTTTCTTATTTTCATACATAAACAAAACTCATACATGCCAACCATTCCATAAAATTTTAAAAAAAGATGTCAAAATCATATAGGACATCCAAATAATAATCATAAACCTAATCCATTTCAACACATAAAAACACACATGATTTATCTGCAACAATGCTAATACCATTACATAATTAACTAAAAACCTATAACTCCAGTTATCCAAGACCCTATGCAATACCTACAAATGACCATTGCTCATAGACCATATTATGATAATAGCAATTATTTAGTGTTATATTTCCTAATAAAATCTAACTAACTTAAGGAAAAACCCCATGAAGCGCATACTACACAAATTCTAAATACCTTAGCTTATAACTCCTACCTTCACTTAGAAGCATCTTTAAAATAAAGAATAAAATACAATAACATGTACAATATAAAATAATCAACATACCAACCAAGAATAACATAATGTAATAAAAATAATAATCAAGGACAAAGAAAGACATACAACCATCTGTGGAAAAGATAAAAATTAGAAGAACCCAAGTTAATAAGACAATAGTTCAAGACATGTAAGAATATAGAACAAGACCTCTAAGAATATCCCAAAACTATTTTAGGATCTATTTTTGAAACATGTAGTGTATCAACTACCTCGTGAAGGAATAGAAATAAAATATACATCATAAGAACATGTTATCTCTTTGGGTAGCTCTATTAGAATGCATTATTGCTAGCGAGCTACATGAGTTCAATTTTGTAGATCTACCAACTCGTAGTGATGGAAGAGATATATAAATGTTGCTTAAGGACCCTATCACCATTAGGTGTTCCAATTGATGATAATATATTGAGGAGTAATCTCCATTTTCTAGCTATACACTTTCTAGGGGACAATGACCTCCTAGGTTCTTAAGATACAAGACCATTATACTCAAGTGTAAGAGTAGCATAAGAAGTAAGATCTAACTCGTGTGTAAGAGTAGCATAAGAAGTAAGATCTAACTCATGCTCACACACTCACAACTGGTAAAGGTGAATCATTGTCTCATAATGAAGTGTACTTGAAGCATAGAATTAAGTTCCCAACTTGGCTTACTTACACAAACATTTACTATACACAAACTATTCAATCTCAAACTCACAAGATACTCCAATGAAGTAGAAGCATATGATTGAGTCCCTATAAAGAATACCTAAAGAAACCACCAAGTATATCAAAATATTCATAAATCAATTATTTACAAACTCACCAACGATGTCTAGATACCATAAATAATAATTAAGACTATCATCAAAGCAAATCAAATAAAGATTGCATCATATAGAAGTAGTCATTGCTCTAGGATAGTTAAACACTTTAGAAACACAATTGCTAAGTCAAACAAAGATTTAACATGAAACATAGGATTTAATAACTCAAAGTACAAGAATAACCCCTACCTAATACCCTAGATATTGGGTCTTTTATGGGGGCGAGATACCTAGCAATCTTGTCCTTGTCTAGCACCCTGCATAGTGTACATATATCCCTTTGTGGTGCCTTGGGTAGTGAATCTATCCTTGAGGGAAATTTTATCCTACTAATACACATTTAAATGTCTTAATGATCCAAATCCATTCTCAGGTTTTGCCCATTACTTTCCACATACTCAAAATTGAACTACAACACACACAAAAGTATACACTAGTAAAATGAAAGTATTAGATTTTTGAAATCATAATTCCCAAGAAAAAACCTATATTTATATTTATATCAGAAATTTTTCTTGACTTTCAATTTGACATTTTTCATTAAAGAAAAATTGCTAAATTGAATTCCCTAACTTACTAATTTACAATTTCTGACAAATCCTAATTTATTCCTAATTATATTCAAATATCAAACCTATTGTTCCAAATAAATGACAAAACATAATGTTAAGTCATAGATCCATTCCCATATTTTTATTTGTTCAATACCCTAATTAAATTCCCATAAATCCTTCACTAGGGTTTCACATACAATCTCCCTATGTCATAAATCCTAGAGTTCAAATTCCTAGATTCAATTTTCAAATTTAGTTTTCTAAAATCAAAATTTATATGTTGTTAATTTTATCCAGTTCAATTTACCATGACTCTAGTTTCTCTTAAATTGATTCTTTTCTCTTTTCCTAGATTTTTCCTAATTTCAAAAAAATATTTATAAATAAACAATCTCGGGTTTATCTTTCCATATTCATTTTCAAAATTTCTATATTCATAAATTAGATGTAATACATTTCCAAATTTATTCTACTCATTTCTCTAAGATTTTAGTTCTCATAATTCAATTCCTCTAATCATTTCTAGAGTTGCAATCTAACAAAACCCAATTTTACAAGCAATATAGTTCACATAGATTCTATGCAACACTCAATCATTATTAAACAATCAATCCTAACTCGCTCAATTTATAAATTTAGGTATTTTTTAAGGCCTTTCATAATATGAATTCAATCTTTGCAATATAATTTTATTTTATCCAAAATCCTCAAGTAATCCTTTCTAAGTGTGTGTGCACACATAAAAATAATGTGTTCTAAATAATTTCTCTTTTATAAAAAAATATCATAGAAAATCTCCCAAATTCTAATTAGAAAAAACTCTAATATGAGGAAAATAATAAATTGACTCCTAACTAATTAATTCAGTTAAAATATATTATTTCTAATTAATTTATATCTTTTAAGTCAAGCAATTGAAATATTAAAAGAAATTAATTCTAATTTAATAATTTTCCTCACATATTTTATTTTATTTTAAATGCGTTCTTCTATAGAAATCAAGAATTGGCTTTATCATTTCCTTTAATTTCTAATTATAATTTTAAAAGCTTTCTCATGAATAATCTAAAATAAGAATTACAAGTCAATTTTAAATCTGACTAATCAATTATTCAAAAATAAATATTAATTAATTTTATATCAAATCCAATCAATTCAGATAAAGACATTCTATTTATCGACACAATTAAAAATATTTTTGAAATTAAACAAGAAAGTACAATTAACTATCATATATAATTAATTTAATTTATCTTTGATTAATTAGTTCAAACAAACAGGTAAGTGCAAAAAAATGGGGGGCCAAAAAGGGGGCTTAAGTGGCCACTTTTTTCTGAAATAAGGTAATATTGACCTTGGACGTGAAATTGAGGATAGTTGTACACTCAAAATTTTGAGATGCAACAAAAACACAGATCGTAGTTCTCTGAGTCTATTTTCTAAACTACTAATTTATTTTGAAAATGGTTGAGATTAAGAGGTTCACAAGAGGGACGTACAAAAATTGGTGTTGTTTTTGTTAGAAAAACATAACATAGCAACTTTTGTACGTCCCTAGCATGGTGAACTTTTTTTTAGTATTTTTAAAATCACTTCGGTGAGAAATTAGCTAAGAATATGTAGTTGATGAACGATTTTTCTAATAATTTTTTAATGAATATTTGGTTTTTTACTAATTTTCAAAGTGGGCACTTCCTGAAAAACAAAATTTTGGTCTTACTATCCCTATAAATTTTGGAAAGTAATTGAGTTTTTTTTAAAAAAATTGTAGAATGGAGTCTAGTTTCTAAAAATGTAATTTATTTGAAATTTTGATGAACAATTAATTTATAAACAAAAAAAACACCAAACACTGCTTTTTGTCAAAAAGAGACACACAAACAAAATAAATTATAGATGAAAGGCTTAACATTGTCAAAAAAATGAAAAAAATTACATCGTTGGATAGCGAAGAGAGAACCTAACATTACCTAGGTGTTCGATTTGTTCAACATTGAAACACATGCAATCCTGACAGTGAGCATGAACCCAATTATGTGAAATATTCTAGAATTTGCAAAAACACGCCTTTGGTCATTGGGAATGCCCTCCAAGCCTTTGGGTTGGTATTCCAAGAAAAATACCAAGCCTAAGGCTTGGGTATTCCCAAAGCAAGATATAACATGAGCACGTTATAACACTCTCGCATTATATCTTAGTTTTGACATGGCTTTTGTGTTTTGTGAATGCATTGACAAAACATGAGCGCATTATAAATCTACATTGAATTTATTTTTCTTCTCTTTTTTTCACTTTCTTCTCATTATCTTTGAGGGAAACTATATACATGAAATAAACATTTAAGTATAAGTTGAAATTTACATATGGATGTTTACTTTCTTATACTTTAAGTTATGTTTCATGTATATAGTTTCAGGATGTTTGAGAGTGGCTTCAGATCTCTAGGAGTTATAATGCAAATTCTAATTTTAGGAAGATCTCACAAATTTCAGTAATTAGGAGGTCAAATTTTAGCAATTAGCAAGTTGTATTATTTCTCTCTCTATCTCACTCATTTTTTATACCTTACACTCTAGACCTCTCTCTCACTATCTCCATCCCTTTATCTGACTCCCTCTCCCTTGATCTCAAGAAATCTCTCTCTCCCTCTAATTCTCTCTATCTCACTTCTCTCTCCCTCCCTCCCTCTCTCCCTCTCTACTTATCTCTATCTCCCTCCCTCCATCTTTCTCTCCCTCTCTCTCTCTCTCTATCTACCTACCTCTGTATCCATCACACCTTACCACTCTCTATCTAAGCCTCTCTATCTCACCTTTATCTCCCTCCCTACCTCTACCTCCCTCCCTCATTCCCTCCTTAATTCTCTCTATCTCTCCTCTCTCTACCTCTCCTTCCCTCTCTACTTATCTTTATTTCCTCTCTCCCTCTCTCTACCTACCTCTCCTTCCACCACTCTCTATTTCTCTCTATCTCACCTCTCTCTCTCTCTCTCTCTCCCTCTCTACTTATCTATATCTCCCCTTTCCCTTTCTACCTAGCTCTCCATCCATCACAACCTACCATTCTCACTATTACTCTCTATCTCACCTCCCACTCTCTCCATCCATACCTATCCCTCTCCTTCCCTCTCTACTCTTTATCTCCCTAATACCTCTCTACCTACCTCTCCATCCATCACTCCCTAAAACTCTCTCTACACCTCTCTATCTGTCTTCTCTTTCCCTCCCTCCCTCCCTCATTCTCTCTCTACCTCTCCTTCCCTCTCTAATTATCTTTATCTTCTCTCTCTCTCACACACACACAAGACGTCTCCCTCCCTACCTTTCCCCTATCTACTCTCTATCTCTCCTCTCCCTCCCTCTACCTCTCTCTATCGCTCTTTCTCACTCCTCTCTCACCCTCTTTCTCTCTTACTCTCTCCTCTCTATCTCACAATTCTCTCTTTCCCTCTCTATAACTCTCTCCTTCTCTATATGTCACCATTCTCTCTACTTATCTTTATCTCACCTATCCCTCTTTAGCTCTCCCTTCCTCCCCTCTCTCACCCACCCACCCTCCTTCCCTCTATCTCTATATCTCTCTACTTCTCTCTATCTCACCTATCCCTCTCTACCCGCATATCCCTCTATCACTCCCCACCACACTCTCTCTATTGCTATCTATCTTACCTCTCTCTCACCTCCCTCTCTCTCCCTCCATACATCTCCCTCCATTTTTCCTTCCTTATCTACTCTTTATCTCTCATGTCTCTCTACCTCTCCTTCTCTCTCTACTTATCTTTATCTCCCCTTTCCCTCCCAACCTCTCTCTCTCTCTCCCCAATACCTCCCCCCCTCTTTCTCTCTCCCCCTATGAGGGTTGAATGTGTAAGGTTTAGTGTTTAAGGTATAGGGTTGAGGTTATAGGGTTAAGTGTATAGGTATAGGGATTAGGTTTAGGATATTAGGCATAAAGTTGAGGCATAGGGTATAGGGATGAGGGTGATAGGGTTTATGAGGGATGAGGGTTTAGGGTTTAAGGTATAGGGTTGAGGGTATAAGGTTAAGTGTATAGGGTATATGGATTATGGTTTAGGATATTGGGTATATGGTTGAGGGTATTGAGTTGAGGATATTAGGTTTAGGGTTGAGGGTTTAGGGTTTAGGATTTATCATATAAGTTTGAGGAGGTTGAGGGTTGAGGTATAGGTAAGCAATTAGGTGTAGGGCTATGGGTATAAGGTATAGGGTTAAGGCTTGAGAGTGGTTTTATGTTTAAGCATAGGGTTGAGGGATAATGTTTAGGGTTTAGGGGTATAAGGTTGAGGGTAGGGGTATAGGGATGAGGGTTGAGGATAGTGTCTTGTCATGGTGTATAGGGCTGGCATGTATAGGTATAGGGATTTAGGCTTAGAATATTTGGTATAAGGTTGAGGGTATTGGGTTTAGGATTAAGGTTTAGGGTTTAGGTTTAGTGTACAAGGTTGAAATGTAGGGTTTAGGGTTTAAGCATAGGGTTGAGGGATAATGTCTGTGTTTCTTTAGGTTACAAGGTTGAGGGCATAGGGTATAGGGATGAGGGCTGAAGGTGCAGGGTTTAGGCTTCATGTATAGGGTTGAGGGCTGAGGTGCATAGTGTCTAAGGCTGAGGTAGGGTTATGTATAGGGTATAGGATTAGGGTTTAGGATATTGCATAGATTTGAGGTGGCATTAGGTTTGAAAGGCTTTACTCAGGGTCTAGGGTTTAATTATAGGTTAAGGGTTGAGGGATGATGTTTAGGGTTTAGGCATAGGCTGAGGGTCAGAGGGGTAGGGCTTATGGTTTCCAAGGCTTCATCGCTGGAAGGTATAAGGTTAAGCTTCTTATAGGGTATAGGGATTAGGTTTAGAGATTAGGGTATAGGGCTGAGGGCATTGGCTGAAGGTTTAAGGTTAAGTTTATAAGGTATATGGATTAGGATTTAGGGGAGAGAGAGAGACTTGAGAGAGGGTGAGGGGGTGTGAGGGAGAGACATGAGAGAGAATATTCTCTAGTTAGGGTGGGAGGGAAAGACTTGAGAGAGGGGGAGGCGGTGGGAGGGAGAGACCTAAGAGACATATTGAGAGAGAAAGAGATGACCCCCATTTCTTGGACCTAGTTTTTCAAACAAGCCACTACATTACCAATTTCATTGAATTGGCAAGCCAGTGGGTCCACTAGCTTGCCAAATTGGTGAAATTGGCAACCTAACTTGGCCTATTTGAAAAAATGGTTCCAATAAATGGGGTCTCTCAGTGATGTAAATCACCAAGAGACCCCATTTCTTAGACCCACTTTTCCAAAAAGGCCATTACATTGCCAATTTCATTGAATTGGAAAGCTACTAGGCCCACCAGCTTTCTAATTCGGTGAAATTGAAAACCTAACTTGGCTTATTTAAAAAAATGGGTCCTAGAAATGGGGTCTCCCAGTGATTTACAGTCCAAGAAATGGGGTCTCCTAGTGATGTAAATCACTGGGAGACCCCATTTCTTGGACCCACTTTTTCAAACATGCCACTACATTGCCAATTTCATTGAATTGGCAAGCCAATGCATCCACTAGCTTGCCAATTCGGTGAAATTGGCAATGTAGTGGCTTGTTTGAAAAAATGGGTCCAAGAAATGGGGTCTCCTAGTGATTTACATCACTATTTCTTGGACCCATTTTTTAAAATAGGCCACTACATTGCCAATTTCACCGAATTGGAAAGCTATTGGGCCCACTAGCTTGCTAATTTGGTGAAATTGGCAACCTAACTTGGCCTACCAATTTCACTGAATTGGCAAGCTACTGGGCCCACTAGCTTTCCAATTTGATGAAATTGGCAACCTAACTTGTCCTGTTTGAAAAAATGGGTCCAAGAAATGGGGTCTCCTAGTGATTTACATCACCGGGAGACCTCCTAGTGATACTAAAAACAATGACAACCTTCATGGCACCGGCAACAACAACAACATTTCTTGCTTTCCACCCACATGACAACAACATAATTGCTATTGGCATGGAAAACTCCACAATTCAAATTTACAATGTTAGTGTGGATGAAGTACAATTTCAAACCTTGGTAGTTTGAAAACCTAGTGTGAGGACTGATACCAACAAACCTTATCATTCAACATCAAGGGTTATCAAGTAGTGATCTCAAGGGAGTACCATCACTCTAAATCTGAGGCCCTATAAGGGTAAATACTATCTCTGATCACCTACAACAGTGAATTGACTTAGACTTGTAATCCCAAACTAGCGTCTTTTCCTATTAGTAGATCATGTCAGCTTTTGTTTTCCCTCTTTAGGGAGTCAGTTAAATTCCTTAATTTCTCCATGAATTGCATGGTAGAATCTTCCATGCATCTATTACACATAAGAAGGCGAACCCCCTTCATTATCCCCCCAAAGGAAAAACCAAAAAATCTAATAAAATCTCTCAAAATCTCGAAGAAAGCATTAAGTTTCTTTTTTGACGATCTCTTCAAAGTTGTGCATGAACTTGCATGTAAAATCTTTCTATCTTTTTAATTGTCTTTACTGTTTATCCATTATCCCCTTCCATTTTAATATTTTATTCCATATTATAATATTTTCCCACATTTTAATTTATTAAAATCCCAACATTAATAATATCTTTTTATTTAATTATCTAAATACTTAATAATTTAATTTAATGAATTAATTAATCAAGGACGACTTATATAACTATTTATTATGTTTTTATTTAATAATTCATTTAATTGATCAATTAATCAAACAACATTTAACAAACAAATTGACTAACCAACCCAAAACAACATTTATCAAACATCATGAAAGGGTGGATCATGGAGGGGCACTACATATACAAGAATTAGGTTAGTTCCATTTATTGATTTGATTATAAGCATGTAGTACAACTGCCACTTTGTTACTATCGTGCTTGGATTTGGGAAGAAAAGAGGTCCAAATTCCTTTGAGAAGTGATTATTTTTAGACAATAGAAAATATGCCAAAATACTCTATGATTTACATCACCAAGAGACCCCATTTCTTGGACCCATTTTTTGAAACAAGCCACTACATTGTCAATTTCATTGAATTGGCAATGTAGTGGCCTATTTCAAAAATTGCCAATTTCATTGAATTGGCAATGTAGTGGCCTATTTCAAAAAATGGGTCCAAGAAATGAGGTCTCCCAGTGATGTAAAGAGAGACCACATTTCTTGGACTCATTTTTTCAAACAGATCACTACATTGCCAATTTCACCGAATTAGCAAGCTAGTGGGCCCACTATCTTGCCAATTCGATGAAATTGGAAATGTAGTGGCTTGTTTGAAAAAATGGGTCCAAGAAATGGGGTCTCCCGGTGATAAAAAATGGGTCCAAGAAATGGGGTCTCCCAGTGATTTATATCACTAGGAGACCCCATTTCTTGGACCCATTTTTTCAAACAGGCCAAGTTAGGTTGCCAATTTACCGAATTGGCAAAGCTAATGGGTCCATTAGCTTGCCAATTCAGTGAAATTGGCAATGTAGTGGATTGTTCAAAAAAATAGGTCCAAAAAATGGGGTCTCCTGGTGATGTAAATATCACGAGGAGACCCCATTTCTTGGACCCATTTTTTCAAACAGGCCAAGTTAGGTTGCCAATTTCATTGAATTGACAAGCTAGTGGGTCCATTGGCTTGCCAATTCATTGAAATTGGCAATTTAGTGGCTTGTTAAAAAAATAGGTCCGAGAAATGGGGTCTCCCAGTGATGTAAATATCACTAGGAGACCCCATTTCTTGGACCCATTTTTTCAAACAGGCCATGTAAACTCTCTACCCAAGTAAACTCTCTACCCTAATCCATCAACACT